>CAUYQV010057706.1:0-14991 GCA_963574575.1 Galagoides demidoff
ACACAACAATTATGAGAAAGACCATGATGGCTATGTTAGCCAGTTGGATGAGAGTTTTCCAAACTGCATATGGAAGCAACACACTGTATCCTATGATAGAATTAATGTACACAATTATGATCTAATAAAAGAAAAAAAAAAGAAAACAGCTCTCAGTTACTCCTCCATCCAGGTATACCAGGGATTCTGGGAACATGCGAAGGAAGTTCCTAAAGCTCAGAGATAATAGGTAAAAATCAGATCAATGTTTGAATACTGTGGTCTCCAACCCCAGGTACTAGTACTGGTCTGCGCCCTGTTAGGAACCAGAGCGCACAGCATCACCACCCGAGCTCTGCCTCCTGTGCCCCCAATCCCCAAGTCCATGGAAAAATTGTCTTCCGTAAAACTGGTCCCTGGTGCCAAAAGGTCAGAAACCAGCTTTCTAATATTTCTCCTAACACCCATCTTCCACCTTGTTTAGGAGTAGGTGGGGGCCTAAATGATGGTGCCACTTGCTTCATTCACCTTTAGGCAATGCTTGTCACAGGACAAACTGAAGAAGGACTATGGCAGGGCAGCGCCTGTGGCTCAAAGGAGTAGGGCGCCGGCCCCACATGCCAGAGATGGTGAGTTCAAAACCAGCCCCGGCCAAAAACTGCAAAAAAAAAAAAGAAGGGCTATGGCCTCTGTAAAGACAACCTCCCATTGCTGTCTTTATGTCGAGCCTGCTAAAATGTAGCCAGAGGATATGAGGCCTTTCTAAGAGGAGCTGGAGACACCTCTAGCACATTTCCACACTCTGTTTCAGCAACCCCAGGCCTTCCATCATCCCAGCAGGCTGTATTATAGTACTTGTCCCGTAAACATCTGACCTGTTAGGCATTGGACCTCTAGGTTTGAGGGGCATGGAAACTTTTCAAGGGCACGAACTATGTCTTATTTCTTCTTCCATCCCAGTGATTTTCAGCCACGGCACGCTGATATGCTATGAGAGGATCTTAGATGTGCTGCAAAAATTTTTTAGAATCATTAATTACTATGAACAAATTAGGCACAGAGTGAAAACCAGAGGGAGTAGTGTATCACCAAACAGAAGGAAGAAAACAATGCAGTTTATCAACAAAGGTCTCTTGGCTTCATGTACAAGAAAGTTTAAATTTAAGTGTAATATATGTGCTATATATTCCCAATCATATTGAAAATAATCTATCAGTGGCATAACATTTGCAAAGACAAATTCTTTCATTGAGTAAATATTTACTCTCCCCTCTCAAAAACAAAGCAAAAAAAATCACTAAATTATCTTCAAAGGAAGCTCAAAGTATAGTGAGTATAATCTTTTATTACTTTTTCTTTTTTGAGACAGAGTCTTACTCTGTTTCCCTTGGTAGAGTACCGTGGCCTCCTCATAGCTCATAGCAACCTCAAACTCTTGGGTTCAAGCAAACCTCTTGCCTCAGTCTCCCAAGAAGTGGGAACTGCAGGTGTGCACCATTACACCTATGCCAGTTTTTCTATTTTTAGTAGAGAGGGGGTCTCACTCTTGCTCAGGCTGATCTTAAACTCCTAAACTCAAGCAATCCGCCCACCTTGCCTCCCAGAGTGCTAGGATTACAAGCCTGGGCCACCGCACCGTCCTTTTCACTCTTTTTTTTGAACAACGTAATTTAAGTGTGCCACAGAAGTTTAATTACAGGCTCAAGTGTGCTGTGAGATAAACAAGTTGAAAAACACTGTTCTATCCCAACAATGCCAGAACATGAGCTCAGAAAATACTAATCTCTTCATTTTTGGTTGAGGAAGATGATCAAGGAGCTTGTCCTCTCTGCAGAGGTAGCATCTGGGAAGTCCTCGGATGCAATAGCACATTCGATGGGAAACAGTGATTACATCACACTTCATGGTATAAATTAATGGAAAGAAATTGGCCTTCTTTTTGTTCTCCCCAGGGTTATAACAATTTGTGTTTAATTATTCCCAATTCATCCCAATATGCTGAAAAGCTGTATTTATTCAAGCTTTAAAATGTGAGGGGACTTGCCTTAGGAAAACAATATATATAAATAGGCCTTATTTTAATTATATTCATAAGAAATGTGGCCACATTGCTGTAACTTCCTATTTGGTTTAGACGATGCCAATGCCTCATACTTAAGGCACAAATGTGGAACTTTAGACAGAAGACTCTAAGAACAAAGACATCTATTTTGCCAACAGTTCCCCAAGTTGGTATTTGAGGAGAGAGAATGGACTGTACAGTTGTGAGGAGTAGGGTGCTTTTATATTTAATAAACGAATTGCCTAACTTGCCCAATTCTCAACACTTCCAATTTTAGCCAGGAGGAAAAAATCTGATAAAATATTTTCAAGTTCTTTGATGAAAAGGTAACAGGACACATTTATAATGTTCCCACAGTAACAAAGGGACTCCCAGGATGCACAGCTGCTCCAGATGGCATATGCTTAGGGAACAGTGAGAGCATTACTATTCTTAATAATAAAAAGGTTCATCCTTTCTCAGACGCCAAGAAATAGTCAAATGTTTTGGACCAACTCCAACTCTTTTCGGTTAGCTCTCTCTCACCCCTGGTGGATGTTCTTTTAGCGGCAGTACAAAATAAATAAATAAATAAATTTAAAAAACTATGTGGGATGGGAGCCCTGCAGGAACAAGAGGGAGTGAGCATACCAACAGTTCCTTGGTTAGGTGTGGAGGCAGCTGCCGAGCTCCAAATACATAAACAAAGGCAAATTCAAAGATTGAGAACACAGATAGGACTGTCTCATATTTTCCCAAATGAGTTTAAGATCTTCTATCTTTTTTCAACATTATTTGAATGCTTTTTCTTAGTATACCCTGATCTTTGGAGGACTAGTCTAAGCCAGCCCTCATTCCTGTCTTTCTCATAACAGGAGAAATAATTTTGTTCCTCTTTCAATCTTTAAACATAAAACCTGGGTCTGCAGGACCCCCCAGGATTGAAAGGGTTGTGGATCAAGCACCAAAGCCAAGTCGGACAAAGTATACTTTGTTAAATGACATATAATTATTATACAAATATATATTTTTATATATTGACAATGATTTAATCCTGGAAAATAATAAAGTGTGTTTTTAAAACAGTAAGCAAAACAGTGAATTTTCACAAACTGAGCAATGTCTTCTGGACATGTTGGTAGGAGAGATGATTGCATCAAATTGGAAACTTTTGTAATGGAGAGAATGAGCCAAACTCGTGGGCTTTCCCAGGGGTGAAATTCCATGCTTAGCCAAGTTATCCAAGGGTCTCAGGACACCTGGAGAGGAAAGGATCTGACCATACATAGAGAGAATTGGGGCTGCATACCTGACAAGGGGATCTGAAAGACTGACTCGGCACAGGATATGAAAATACCTTTTGTTCCACACATAGGGCCATGTTCTGACCTCCAAAAAGATCCTATGACATACAAGTATTTTACCGGGAGAAGTGTTGCATTAACTCATTAATTCTACACTTGGCAGGGATAAGATAAGCAAATTGTACTGAAGCCTGGAGAATGGCTGGACGTGAAAGGAGATTTTGGAGATGAGAAAGGAATGAGACTGGTCCTGAGTAGGGAAACCTGCCTGGGTTGGGGGAGAGGGGGGAGCCTCAAGAGCAAGGGGATGAGAGTGAGGACTCTGCCTGTGGGCAGGCTGAGGTCAGGGACGGGTGAGGGGAAAGTCCCAGGGCCCTGCTCTCTGGGTTACTTGATGGTAGTTCTCCCAAGAGAAGACAGAAGGCTTTAGACTCTGGAAACTGGGACGGCTGCCCACAGCTTGGTTGGATGAGAACTAACAAAATATCCACTTTAGGGCACAGGGATGGTGTCTTTTACTGAAAAAGTCATTTCTGGGGGAGGCATTTCAATTCTCTCCGCTGACATGCTCAAGAACAGGATTTCCCGAACAGTGAAATGGGAGCCACAGTGGGACAAGATGGATATTTTTACTTTAATATTTATATATGTTTAATATCTATTAGAAAAAGATAAACAGCACATTAAACCTATAATTTTAGGAATATTACAACTTACGAAGAAACCAATCTAAAAGAAATAAAATGTATTTAAAGGAAAATATTAAGCAGGTAAAAAAAAAATCATGAAGGGGGTGGCACCTGTGGCTCAAAGGAGTAGGGTGCCGGCCCCATATACCGGAAGTGGCAGGTTCAAACCCAGCCTGGGCCAAAAACTGCAAAAAACCAAACAAACAAAAAATCATGAAGGCATGTGAATGATTAAAGTGTGTGGAAAATACTGTTTCAAAGATATTTAGAAGCAAGCATACTACTGGCCTGCTTAAGAGTTGTGATATATTTATAAGCTAGTAAATGGAGCCATATATCTTCAGTGCAAATGACTGGGGAAAAAGGAAGTTGGAACCTCAAATGATACAACATTCTAGTTTCCACAGCATTTTTTTTTTTTTGAAAGCACTGTATTTGGAAAGACATTATTGCAGGGCAGAGTCTTTGGAGTCAAGGTCTGAATTTAGACTTCACAAATGGTTAGCTGTGCGACCTTGGGTAAGACACTTTATCATAGCCAGGCATTGTAGCAGGCACCTGTAGTTCCCGCTACTTGGGAGGCTGAGGCAAGAGAATTGCATAAGCCCAAGAGTTGGAGGTTGCTATGAGCAGTGACACCATGGCAGTGACATAGTGAGACTCTGTCTCAAAAAAAAAAAAAAAGGGCACTTTATCAGTCTGGGTCTCTGTCTGCTCAACTCAAATGGATATACGGCTGGCCCTCCATATCTGTGGGTTCACATTTAAGGGTTCAACTGACCTCAGGATAAAAATATTTCTTAAAAAAATGGATAATTACATCTGCATTGTATGTATGCAGATTTTTTTCCTGTCATTATTCCCTAAACAGTACAGTATAATGACTATGCTGTATGGCATTTACATTATATCGGGTATAAAAAGGAATATAAAGATATTTACAGTATATAGGAGGATACAACTAGATTGTATGAAGTACTGTGTGTTATTCTGCATAAACGACTTGGTCATCTGTGGATTTTGGTGTCTGTCGGGGTTCCTGGAACCACTCCCCCAATGATCCTGAGGGAAAGTTATACCTAGTGTCTTCTTCTAAGAATTATTGTAAAGGTTAAATGAGTTGATGAAACAATCTCAAAAATGTTTTTTTGATATGCTTAGTATCTTTTTTCTTGCTTAGGACTTTTTAAAGTCCTTTGTTTTTGGGGGGGGGGGGTTTGTTGTTTTTTTTTTGTTTTTTTTTTTTGGCCAGGGCTGTGTTTGAACCTACCACCTCGGCTATATGGAGCCGGTGCCCTACTCCTTGAGCCACAGGTGCGCCCTTAAAATCCTTTGTTTTAAGAAGTCCCTTTAACTGCTTTTTTCCACATCCCTACAGATACAACAGTTGTTACTACATACCTTGGTTTTACATGTCATCATTTTAGTGTACAAGGTTAGGGCAAAGTACATGATTGCTTCCCAAAAACCTCCGGATTGCCTTCCTGGGTCATTTCAATTCATGCCTATACTCTGCTTTTCATGCATTTTTAAATGCTTTGGTTCTGTTCATAGAGGATCCCGTATAATCTACCTTCTTCTACTGCCAAAATTCCAGGAAGTCTTTGTGATGATCTTTCACCCATTTGATACTTTCATAACAGCCAATCAACCTTGTAACTATGTGACACATTCTTCAACTTGTGGGTCATCTGTCTCTTTTGGAAAGACATTTGAAATGGAGTCCTCTGTTTCTTTATCTAGATACTGTGAGCCAATTGCTGGGGCCACTTAATACCAGGAGAGGGTCAAAAGGAGACATTCCTGAAACAAATTTTCTTAATGTCAAACTGAGCAGCTTAGCTTTCTAGAGCTGAATCGTAATACTCATTGGCTAATGTATTAGAATAACCTCACAGTAGCCTGAACTACTAGGTAACTAAAGCAGGGCTATTCTGTGCTATTTTGAAATAGCCTCCTAAAATCAACGTCTTCATGATATGCTTTCAGTCTTTGAAACATGCATTAACATCACAATGTTCCTGCTATCCCTGATCACCACAGCCACTGTGTTTTGCTCAGCAGAAAGCTGACTTTGTTAAGAGCAGGCACAAGGTAGCCATAAAAAAAGATGGAGATTTCACATCTTTTATGTTTACCTGGATGAGCTGGAACATATTCTTCTTAGTAAAGTATCTCAAGAATGGGAGGAAAAGTATCCAGTGTACTCAGTACTACTATGAAATCAATATATAACCACCTGCACACTCATACAAGTGGCAAAACATAACTATAGTCCAGAAAGTAGAAGAGAAGAGGAGAGAGAGGGGAGGGGAGGGGGGCTATAGGAGGAGGGAAGAATTTGGGAGGACCTCACCTAATGTGCATGATGCAATGGCACATTTCAAAACTATTAAGAAATGAGTATAACTGTGATGGATGCGTTACTTAGTTCAATGTAAGCATTTCACATTATATATCGAAGCAGTACCCTGAGCCCCATAAATGCATCAATGTACAAAGTTATGACTTAATTAAACAAATTTAAAAAAATAATAAAATAGAATAAAAAAGAGCATGCACTCATCTGAGTCCCAGCTCCACTACTTACTGTGTGGTCTGTAGCCAGTTGTCCTGTGTCTCATTTTCCTCAACTATGGGAAGGACACATCAAGTGCTTGGAAGAGCATCTGCTTGCAGTCATCCTGCGGCAATACTGTGAACCTCCACCCCAAATTTGATTCAGATGTTGAAAACTGATGATGCTACACACCCACCAAGAAAGTATGAAGAGATTTATCATGATGAGGCTTTGGGGGGAGAGCAGGGCAGGACTCCCAAACCTGTCCAAAAATGGCTTGAGAGAGCAAGAAAAGAAGGTTGGCTTGGAGTTTTTATTGCGGTCAGTGGATGGGGACTGCCGCGGGTCCCCAACACAGGCAGGATTTTGTGTGGTTGGAATCTTGCCCATGTGAAAGGAGGGAGCTCCAGGACTTCACACCATCTTGCCCAGATGTGTGCAGAAAGAAGTGGGGTTGAAACGCTGTTAGGAAGTTACCATCAAAAAATGGAGTCAGAATCTATTGCAGTGTGTCATGGAGCAAATAGTCAATAAATTCTATTACTGTATTTGCCTTCCACTGATCCCTAAAGTTCTCTGAAGTATGATCTTCTGGGTATGAGATGTGCTATATAGACTTTTCTTTTTTTTTTTTTTTTGTAGAGACAGAGTCTCACTTTATCACCCTCATTAGAGTGCTGTGGCATCACATAGCTCATGGCAACCTCCAACTCCCAGGCTTAGACAATTCTCCTGCCTCAGCCTCCCAAATAGCTGGGATCACAGGCGCCCACCAGAACGACCAGCTATTTTTTTGTTGCAGTTTGGCCGGGGCCAGGTTTGAACCCGCCACCCTCGGTATATGGGGCTGATGCCCTACCCACTGAGCCACAGGCACCACCCTATATAAACTTTTCATATAGACTTGTTCTCTAATGGCAAATAGAGTATTGCCCTGAATGGGTTCATGTTGCCCCCAGAAGACCAAGTCAATGTGTTGGTATGAGCTCTTCATTCAATAGCAAATGACTTAAGATTGATGAAAAAAGTCCCAATCTACCTATATTTACATTAAGTCTGAGTGTGTATATGTTCTATCATCTGAATGCACATAATAAATACAGTCTCCAGCTGTGACATTAGGGTTGTTACACTGCAATAAGTTTATATGTTATTATCAGCATCTTTGAAATGATTAAAAATTTTTCAAGAATATGGGGACCTAGTATGGTGGCTCATATCTGTAATTCTAGGACTCTGGGAGACCAAGGCAGGAATATACCTTGAGCTCAGGAGTTCTAGACCAGCCTGAGCAGGAGCAAAATCCCATCTCTACTTAAAATAGAAAAACCAGCTGGGCATCAAGGTAGACACCTGTAGTCCCAGCTACTCAGGAGGCTGAGGTGGGAGGATCTGTTGAACCAGCAGCGGAGCATCAGATCCTTCCCACACTTGGAGCCCTTTGACCTCCCCTTCTGCTGCATCACCCAGGACTCCATCTGGAGAAATTTCTGTGGTTTTAAGGGTGAGTGTGGTTAGATTGGGTCCGCCTGAATAATCCAGGATACTTTCTTTCTGCTAAAGTCCTTAACCTTAATGAAATCTGCAGAGTCCCTTTTGACATTTAATGCATCACATTCACAGGAGGTTCCAGGGATGAGGGTGTGGACATCTTTTGGAGGGTGTCCTACATACCACGCTGCTTTCATTTAATAATTCTTATAAGATTCATTCATGTTGTTGGATGTGTCAATAGTTGGTTCGTTTTTATTGCTCAGCCGCATACCATTATAAGGATATACCACAATTTGTTTATTCCTTACCTGTTGAAGAACATTTTGGCTGTCCCAGTTTTTATTTAATATTAATGGAAGTTGCTATTTTGGAAACTCAGAAAACAAAACCACAATGTATGGCCCTTTGACATGCTGAGTACTTTGAACTAACGAAGAAGCCTTATAACCAAGGTCGGTTATAAGGACCTTTCCCCAGTCCTTCCCTGCCCCTATTTCACACCTCTCTGCCTCCCTCTGTAGGGAGGAGCTTTCTTTGAAGTTCCTTTATCAGGCTAAGGGAAGTTACTCCAGAAGGAATGCAATTGTCTTGAGCCCCTTCTCAAAGCTGGGATAAGCTTTGTCCCTGGCTATTGTCTGGTTTTCTCCCCATTCTTCTCCCCTGAAAATTATATGCTCTTCCCCTAACCTAAACCCCCTCACCTTCTCTCTTCTAATAAAGAAGAAAGCCGCTAAATCTCATTGGGTTATTAGGTACTCAATTTCCTCTGTGTACTTCCTGTGCACATGGTAATCTATATGTCTTCTCTCGTGTTAATCAGCCTATTATCAAGTTCATTTCTCACTCAAATGTGAATCTTAACAGGGAAGAGGGCATTCTCTCACCCCAATACTATGAAACATTTATTACAGCCATCCTGTATATTTTAATTTTTCTTGTGTAAATACAAAATAGAACAGCTGGGTCACATGATAAGGTGGCGAATTATTTTCCAAAGTGGTTGTGACATTCTATATATCCACCAACAATATACGAGAATTCTGGTCACTCTACATCACCACCATAGTTACTATTGTCAGTTTTTGAAAGAAAATCTCCTCTAATAGGTGTGATAGTTCATCATGGTTTCAATTTGCATTTCCCTAATAGCTGATGATGTTGGACATCTTTTCATGTGTTTATCATATATCATCTTTGCTTTCTGTTTCTTAATTTGTGAAATGGGGATGTTGTGTCCATTTTACAAAGTTATCATGAAGTTTAATGAAAATGATTTGCCCAAAAATGATCTACCCAAAATGATTTACCCATCTACAACTCAAAAGTTGTTATAGGACAGGTGCTTTACAAAAGTCATCTCACTTAACCCTCAGTAAGTATGTACAGTGAATTAAATGGTGCACCACCACCCCAAGATATATCCACGATCCTAACAACTGGAAGCTATGTGTGTGATCTTTTTTGGAAAAAGAACCTTTACAGATGCAATCAAGTTAAAAACCTCGAAATGAAGTCATCTTGAATAATCCAGTTGGGCTTTGAATTCACTGATGAGTATCCTTATAAGAGACACACACGGGTGGAGGTGGGGGGTGGCAGGAGGATGAAATTCTGCGAACACAGAGGCAGAGAATGAAGTTATGTGGCCACAAGCCCAGGAGTATCTGGGGCCCCCAGAAGCTAGAAGAAGCAAAGAGGATTCTTTCCTAGAGTCTTCAGAGGGAGCACAGCCCTGCTGACATTTTAATATCTCACTTCTAGCCTCCAGGTCTATGTGATAACAAATTGTTGCTATTTTAACCCACCAAGCTTGTGGCAATTTGCTATGGCAGCTCTAGGAAACAGATCCAGTCGTACTATTCCCATTTTACAGATGATGAACCTGGATACCAAAAAGATTAAGTAACTCGTTCATGGTTCACAGCCATCAATCAGACTCAAACTTTTTTGACCCAAATCCATTATGATTAATCATTACACCATATTTCACCTAATGTACGCCAAATAGTCTGCTTCCTCATGGGGCTTAGATGCCTTAAAACATCACGTCTGAAGCAGGAGTGAGGCCTGACGTAGGTGGTATAAAAGAGAAGTGTCAGCCATAACCCTTGCCTCTGCCTCCTTGCCCTGGCAAAAGAGGCCTGTTTCCTGTCTATGGCAAACATATTCTGCTCTGTAAGCTTTCTTACCCTGTAAACCTGCCTTTCTCTTTCTCAGCAAACTTTGTTTCACAGTTACCTTAAAATTTAAAACATAGTGTGTGTGTGGGGGGGAGAACCAAGTTCATAGCACAACAATAGACTGACAAGCTCCTAGTTATCCAAAGCTGTATTATCCAATTGTATCTTTATTCATTCTTTCCAGTAGTACTAAAAAAAATCAAAAAAGCATCTCTACATGCTATAGAAGAGATGAAACTTAGTTTTGTTTCTTGTACAAAAACTGGGGTAGAAAAGAAAAAAGTGTCCAGGAGAAAATGTATTTAGTGTTTTCTTCAGCAAAAAGAGAATAAAATCGATCTTTGAAAAATGTCAGGGTGAGGGATGCTGACCCTTTCATGCAGTCAAAAATCCATATGTAACTTTTGACTCCAATTTAACTGCTAATAGCCTCCTGTTAACTAGAAACCTTACCAATAACAAGCAGTTGATTAACACATATTTTTGTGTATATGTATTATTATATATACTGTATTTTTATAATAAAGCTAGTGACAATAAAATGTTATTAAGAAAATCATGAGAAGAAGATACAGTAGAACTTGCCTACTCGCCCTGTAAGTAGACCACACAAAGGACTGTAACAAATTGGCCAACAGATGGAGAAGGTCAACATAAGGAACGAGGCCTAATTTACTAATATTCATATGTACCTGTGGTGCATGTCTGGTCTGTGAAAATTAGATCAACTTAAGGGGATGGTCAATGTAGGGGAGTGGTCACCTATAGACCACTGTGTATTTATTATTCTACTGTGTATTATTTGTTAAGTGGAAGTGATTCATCATAAAGGTCTTCATCCTTCTTGTCTTCACAAAGTGTAGGCTGAAGAGGAGGTAGAAGGGGAGTCGGCCTTGCTATTTCAGGGTGACAGAAGCAGAAGAAATCTACACATAAGTGGACCTGCACAGCTCAAACCCATGTTGTTTTAGGGTCAACTATAAGTCATCATTGTCGTGACCCATAGGGCTCCTGTGGCCCTGGTCTCCGTTAGTACAGGAAGGAACCAGGCAAGAAGTGGATTAGAAGTACAAGCTTGTGGAAGGTGGGCTAGCCCTTACTTTCCGGGTAGCCCCGAACAACCTCTGCACCAGCCTTTTATTGAGCCAGAACAGCACAGGTGAGGGGAGAAATTAACAATGACTACTTGCTGAGGGCACGGGCTCCTCCCACAAGGAACTCCTGTGGACGAATGGCCCCAGGGAGGTCCACGCCTCAGCTGCAGATCATCTTGCTCAGATGTTGGCGTCTCCTACACATCATTATTAATTATTGAGAAAAGAACGTTGAGATCTCCAACTATAATTATACAATTGCTCATTTTTTCCAGTTCTATCAGGTTTTGTTTCATGCACATTTAAATTCCATTTCTCCCCAAAATTCACATGTTGAAACTTAGCTCCCAAGGTGATAGTAATAAGAGGTGAGGCCTTTGAGGGGTGATTAGGTTATGAGGGCTTGGCCCTCATTAATGTAATTAGTGCCCTTATAAAAGAGATACTAGAAAGCTGTCTTCACCTTTCCACCATGTGAGGACTCACAGAAGGCACCACTGCAGTGGCATGGGCCTACAGTCCCAGCTATGTGGGATACTGAAGCAGAAGGACTACTTGAGGCCAGGGCCAGGAGTTTTGAGACCCCAGCCTGGATGACACAGCAAGTCCTCATCTCAAAAAAAGAGAAAAAAATAAAAGAAAGAGAGAAGTAATGGTGGCACCATCTATGACATAGGAATGATCTATGAGAAATGAGCCCCCACTACACACTGACTCTGCTCGCACTTTGATCTTGGACTTCCAGCCTTTAGAACTGTGAATAATAAATTTCTGTGGTTTATAAATTACCCAATCTATGGCATTTTTGTTATAATATTCCCAGTAGACAAAGGCACAAACTGTATATGTTTAGGATTTTTTAAATGTTGATGAATTAACTTCTTTATCTTTATGAAATGACCCTGTGATCTCTGGTAAGTTTTTTTCATTCTGGAATATACATTGTTTGATATTAACATAACCACTTCAGCTTTTACAAAATTTATTTTAGCATGGTATTTTTTTCTATCCTCATACTTTAACTTATGTGTCTTTCTATTGAAGTGGATTTTTTTATGGACAGCATGTAATTGAGCCTTGCTTTTCCCCCATGCTGATCATCTCTGCCTTTTAATTTTGTGGTTAGCCTATTACATTTAATGTAATTATCAATCATTGGTTTTATTCTACAACCTTTATTTGTTGTCTATATTTTCTCACCTGTTCTTTGTTCTCTTTTTCTTCTTTTCTTTCCTTTTCTTGAATTGTGATTTTTATGATTTAATTTTATTGGCTTTTGTTTTTATTCCTGTTTTTTTGTTTGTCTTATTTCTTAAATTGATTCCTCTTATAGTGTACATCATTTACCTATTAGAGTTTACCTTCTAATTATATCATTATCTATATATGTGTGTATGTACACACACATATATATACCATACATAGTTTAAGGACCTTACAGCAGTATATGTTCATTCCCCACCCTAATTTTTGTGCTAGTGCTTATTGTCATAATTTAACATCTACACATATTATAAACCCCACAATACATTATTACTTTTAACAGTCAATTATCTATTAAAGAGATTTAGAAATAAGAAAAAAAAAATATATATATATATATATCTCCACATATTTACCATATCTTGTGCTTTTCATTCATTTGCAAGACCCAAATTTCTGTCTGGAATCATTGTCCCCTTTTGTCTAAAGGACTCCCTTTTTCATTTTTTCAATTACTGGCAATAAATTCTCTCAGATTTCATATGTGTGAAAACTACTTCTTTTTTTTTTTGGTAGAGACAGAGTCTCACTTTACTGCCCTCAGTAGAGTGCCATGGTGTAACATTTCACAGCAACCTCCAACTCCTGGGCTTAAGCGATTCTCTTGCCTCAGCCTCCTGAGCAGCTGGGACTACAGGCGCCTGCCACAATGCCCAGCTATTTTTTTGTTGCAGTTTGGCTAGGGCTGGGTTTGAACATGTCACCCTCGGTTTATGGGGCTGGCATCCCACCCACTGAGCCACAGGTGGTGCCCTGAAAAATCTTCTTAAAGATGTAACCCCACTGTGTTCTGGCTTGCATTTTTCATGAGAAGTCCATCATTATTATTATCTTTTTCTACAGACTAAATTGTGCCTCCTTCAAAATAATTCACTTTTTTAGGCCCTAACCCCCAATGAGACTGTATTGGGAGAAAGGACTTTTAGGAGGTAATAGAGGTTAAATGAGTTTGCACTGGCACTTGGATCTCAGACTCACAGCCTCCAGAACTGGGGGAAGATAATTTTCTATTGTTTAAGCTACCAATCTATCGTACTTTGTCATAGCAACCTGAGCTAATTAACACATCTTTACTTTTCACCTTTCTCTTCTTCTAACAGAAATATTAATATTTCTGTTTTCTCTGTCAGCTTTTAAGGTTCACTCTCTATTACTTTTTTCTAGTATTTTGATTTTGTGTGCCTTTGTGTGTGACTTCCTTAATGTTTTCTGCTTGGGGTCTATTGAGCTTCTTGGATCTGTGGGTTTATAGTTGTCATTAAATTGAGATAATTGTGATCATTATTTTTTCAAGTAATTTTTTTGTTTGTTTGTGTTTTAGACAGAGTCTCACTCTGTCACCCTGGATAGAGTGATATGGTATCAACTTAGCTCACACTCACATCATCAACCTCAAACTCCTGGGTTCAAGAGATCCTCCTGCTTCAACCTCCTGAGAGGCTAGGACTACAGGCAACCACCACAACACTGACTTAGTTTTTCTACTTTTAGTAGAGAGGGGTCTTACTTTGTCTCAGGCAGAGCTGAAGCAATCTGCCTGCCTCAGCTTTCCAGAGTGTAAAGATTACCAGCATAAGCCACTGTGCCCAGCCTCAAGGCATTTTTCTGTTCCCTCCCCAATCTACCTTTTGTGCATATGTTAGACTACTTGGCATTGTTCTATAGCTTACTGACATATTACTCATTTTTTCCCCAGTCTTTTCCCTGTGTTTTATTTATTTATATTTATTTATGTATTTATTTAGGCAGAGTCTTACTTTGTTGCCCTGGGTAGAGTGCAGTGGTGTCATAGCTCACAGCAAACTCTTGAGCTCAAGTAATTCTCTTGCCTCAGCCTCCCGAGTAGCTGGGACTACAGGCGCCCACCACAACGCTTGGCTATTTTTCAGAGACAAGGTCTCACTCTGGCTCAGGCTGGTCTTGAACTCCTGAGCTTAGCCAATCCACTATCCTCGGCCTCTCAAGGGCTAGGATTATAGGTGTGAGCCACTGTGCCCAGCTTCTCTCTGTGTTTTATTTGTTTTTTTTTTGTTTTGTTTTTGTTTTTTTTAATTTTATTGAATGGTAACTATGTACATTAATGCACTTCTGGGGTACAGTGTGGGGTTTTCGCATGCAATCCGAAATACTTCCATCAAACTGATCAACACATCCTTCATGTCATTTTCTCAGTTATAGTTTTAAAACATTCTGATTCTACTCTTAGAGAGTTTCACTTGTACCCCTGTAAGAAATACCTCAAAAATGGTCCCTCCAATCCCCCTCCCTCCACCCGTTCCCCCCTCCCTTCTCCCTCCCCCCTCCCCACATTCTTAGAATCCATAGAGAACTTAAACATATTAGCAAGAAGAAAACAAGTGATCCCATCTCAGGGTGGGCAAGAGACT
>CAUYQV010057711.1:0-17873 GCA_963574575.1 Galagoides demidoff
CCTCCAACTCCTGGGCTCAAGCGAGTCTCCTGCCTCCGCCTCCCAAGTAGCTGGGACCACAGGCGCCCGCCACAACGCCCGGCCATCTTTTGGTTGCAGCCATCATTGTTGTTTGGCGGGCCCGAGCTGGGGATTCGAACCCGCCACCTTAGGTGTACGTGGCTGGCGCCTTAGCCGATTGAGCCACAGGCGCCGAGCCAAGACCTTCTTTGTGAAACTGCCTCCTGAGGAAAAGTCAAGGGCTATGGGAGCATACACATGTTCAAGGGGCATTTCCTGCTATGATTAAACAGAATCATGAAATCTCAATGTTTTCACTGGGTTTCTTCTTTGGTAACTAGATTTGTGACAAGACTCTTCCTTACCAGAGAGATTCACTAATGCTTTGACCCCTCAATGGCACAGAGTCACTGATTTCCTAAAAATTATGTTCCCATTTAGTCACTAAACATTAAAATGGTGGTTATAAAACATGGCCTCAAATTCTTTAAGACTCCTCTCATCCAGAAGTGAGGTTCTTGCTTGTAAATGTACTAAAAGTCACTAACTTAAAATGATTAAAATAGTGAATTTGTTACATAATTTTTACCTTGACTTTAAAATAAAAAATGGGGCTCTGTATAGGTTTCCTTTGCATCTGGGCTCTGTGCCTGCTTGACCCACAGAATACCACAGAAGCAATGCCCTGGTTTCTGGGCCTAGGCCATAAGAAATTAGTAGCTGTCATGCTTTAGCTCACACCTATAATCCTAGCATTTTGAGAAGCCAAGACAAGATTGCTTGAGGCCAGGAGTTCAAGACCACCCTAAGCGCCACAGCAACACCCTGTCTCTACAAAACATAAATTAAATCAGCCAGGCCTGGTGGTATGTACTACACTATAGTCCCAGCTACTCAGGACTCTCAGCAAAGCTTCTAGAAGGATTGCTTGAGCCCAGGAATTTGAGGTTGCTATGAGCTACCATTGTTCCGATGCACTCCAGTCTGGACAAGAGCGCAAGACCTTGTCTTTAAAAAAAAAAAAAAGAAAAGGTTCAGCACCTATGGCTCAAACAGCTAAGGCACTAGCCACATACACCTGAGCTGACAGGTTCGAATCCAGCACGGGCCTGTCAAACAACAATGATGGTTGCAACCAAAATATAGCTGGGCATTGTGGCGGGCGCCTGTAGTCCCAGCTACTTGGGAGGCAAAGGCAGGAGACTCGCTTGAGCCCAAGAGTTGGAGGTTGCTGTGAGCTGTGATGCCATGGCACTCTGCCCAGGGCAACAGCTTGAGGCTCTGTCTCAAAAAGAAAAAAAAGAAAGAAAGAAAGAAAGAAAGAAAGATGCTCGGTGCCTGTAGCTCAAGCAGCTAGGGCACCAGCCAAATACACCTAGCAGCTACTTGGGAGGCTGAGGCAAGAGAAGTCCTGGCAAGAGAAGCCCAAGAGTTGGAGGTTGCCGTGAACTGTGATGCCACAGCACTCTATCTCAAAAAAAAAAGAAAAGAAAAGAAAAGAAAAGAAAAGAAAGAAAAAAAGGAAAGGGAAAGGAAGAAAAAGAAACTGGCAGCTACTTCTTTTCCCTAATTCCCCACACCCTCCTTGTCTTCTAGGGCACTCACTCTTGGAACTCAGCCACCATATCATGAGGAAACGTAAGCAGTTCTCACATAGGTCCACCAAGGGAAGAACTGAGGTCCCTGGGCCCAGAGCTCCAGTCAGCACCACCTTACCAGCTGCATGAGAAAGCCATCTTGAAAGAAGCCACCTTGGCCAAAAGCCATGTGGAACAAAAAAACTACCCTGCCAAACCCTGCCTAAATTGCAGGTTCAGGAGAAAAATAAATGCCTGCAAATGTTTAAATCATCACCAAAGTTTGTGATGGTTTGTTACATAGCAAAAGATAACAAGCACTTCTATATAATAAAGAGTGGCTGGTCAAAAACAGCTTCAGAAAATCCTCTGACCCAGTACCATAAATCACTGAAGATTCTGACAAGCATAATATTTAGCACTGAAGAATTCATCCACATGTTCTTCACAACTCAACTGAATCACCACCTTTCTAACATGTTCACACTGTATGATGTCACTCAAAACTATGCCACAGAGTGAAAAAGAAGGCATCTGACTTCCCTGCTAAAGAATGTATAACTAAAAAATGGGGGAAAGGCAAGAAAGCTACAGACTACAGCATCTTGAACAGGCTACCAATAATACAAATTATGGACACTTGTCAATACACCTTCTTAGAAACTAGCTTGAAGTGAGGTCTTTCCTCCCACTCTGAGGGGAGCGCCCGGAGCCTCAGCTCTGCTCTCCTTACCTCCAGCCTCTCGGGCGGGGGCTCATTCTGCAGGATCCTCAGCGCTTTAGCAGCAGCATCGTGCTTCGCAGCCTGTCTCGTCTTTCCTTTCCCATTGAATTGCTGTCCTCCCACAGAAAGTTCAACCTGGTAAAGTAAAGGTGGTACTGGAAATGGGTATAAGTACCTAAAGAGAAAAGGGGTTGGGAAAATCACAGGTTGGTAAGTTACCCACACATTCTCTGGCAAATTCCAAGTATTTCCTTCATCATGGCCCTAATCACATTAGTGTTTGCTTGCTAATAACAACTCATTGATATCCAAAGACTTCATAAAAGTTTAGAACTGGCACAGAGGTTCATGCCTATAATCCTAGCATTCTGGGAGGTCCAGGTAGGTGGACTGCCTGAGCTCAGGAGTTCAAGGCCAGCCTGAGCAAGAGCAAGTCTCTACTAAAAATAGAAAAAAAAACTAGCCAGGCATTGTGGGAGGCCCTTGTAGTCCAGCTATTCGGGAGGCTGAGGCAAGAAGAGCTCTTGAGCCCGAGAGTTTGAGTTTGCTGTGATGACACCACAGCACTCTACCCAGGGAGAGCAAGTGAGACTCTATCTCCAAAAAAAAAAAAAAAAGTTTAAACTGGATTAGAATTGCTATACAGTATAAACAGATAGTAATTAGCAATTCAAATTTATGTTCCACAAAATATAATGGCTTTTAAATTATGAATTCAATTTATAATGTTAACCTATACTGACAAAATCTAAAACAGATTAGGCTTTGGCTGAGAAACAAAATTTACTACCTTCTCAAATCTTAGCTTTAAACTTGCATGTCTCCAATAAGAGGCTGGGAATGTTAAAGTGTAAGTCCTTTAGAAAGGACTCTCATTTCTAGAAATCCCAACAACCTATAGGATAGCAGAACCTAGTTTCTTAGCTTTCAGCGTTTATATTTTTAAAATGGCTTTGGCTTCCGAAACAGGGCAGAGAAATAAATGACTTCCACTTCAGTCATCAATCCATCCACTAATATCTTATTATTCCCAGTAGCAGGTTTTCAACATACAGCATTTTTCAGGTTACAATTAATATTTTATTGCACTTACAAAGCACACAAGTTCAAAAGTCAAAAAATACCTAATAAACAATTATCACAAAATTTTCAAATGCTAAGAATCATGGTATGACAAGAATCACATTCAAATATGATTCAGTTACACAAAGCAATTACAAAGTGATCCTTAATCAGACTCCCTGGGGGGATGAACCACCCTTGCTAGGGAGAAATAAGCTCAGGCACTTTCCAACAGTGTTTTAAGTGCACCAAGACACGGTTCCAAAGTCACAAGTACAATTACTCCATAGATCTACTGATATTATTTTATGTAAAAGAGCAACTTTATTTTCACCTATACTGTACCAAAAAACCCAGGCTCCCACATACCTTGGGGGGTAAGCACTTCCTCTCATGTTGTAGTTATAGGTGGACTGCATCCGAGAGTAAGGGTCTACAGGCTTATACATTGGTTTTTTTCCAAGTTTCATGCACAGTACATTTAGCTCTACAGTAGGGGTTACACTTTCTGTAAGAAAGAATCAACACAAAGAACTACTTTTTTCTGATATAAGAAAGATAATCTCTGAAATAAAAAAGGTTTCTGTTAATTGGACTCATGATACATTATAAAAAAAGGGCCTGAGTACGTCACTGCTAGGCATCAGAGCAGGGACTCCAAGATCTGCTGTGGTGTAAATTTCTTGATATTAATACATAGTCAATAGCACAAAATCTACTCCAATGGCTATTAGAGCAATAATTTAACCCAAGATACTACCACTGGAAGCCATTCAATACAGTTGTCAGAAGTAAGTTCCAATACACATCAAATTTTTCAGTTAGGCAATCCCATGTAGGCTGGGTGCAATGGCTCACGCCCATAAACCTAGCACTCTGGGAGGCTGAGGCAGGTGGATAACTTGAGCTCACAAGTTCGAGACCAGCCTGAGCAAAATGTGAGACCTCCATCTCTACTAAAAATAGAAAAACTGAGACAAGAAGATGGCTTGAACCCAGGTTGGAGGTTGCTGTGAGCTATCACATCATGGCACTCTATCCAGGACAACAGCTTGAGTCTCTGCCTCAAAAAATAAATAAATAAATAAACCCCATGTAATAGTGGCTTATGCCTGTAATCCTAGCACTCTGGGAGGCCAAGGTGGGGGGATTGCTCTGAGCTCACAGGTTTGAAACCAGCCTGAGCCAGAGCAACACCCTGCCTCTAAAAATAACTGGGCATTGTGGTTGGTGCCTGTAGTTCCAGCTACTTGGGAGGCTGAACACTTGAATCCAAGAGTTTGAGGTTGCTGTAAACTATGACGTCACAGCACTCTACCAAGGGTGACAAAGAGAAATTCTGTCTCAAAAACAAAATAAAATAAAAAATAAATACAACACTTATATATCCAACACAACACTAGCAATGGCAAAATTCAATTTAAATGCACACAAAAATCCACTTTAAAATGCCTCTTGAGACTCGGCATCCATAGCTCAGTGGTTAGAGTACCAGCCATATGCACCAGGGCTGGTGGGTTCAAACCCAGTCTAGGCCTGCTAAACAAACAAACAAACAACAACAACAACAAAAGCCGGACACTGTAGCAGGCACCTGTAGTCCCAGGTACTTTGGGAGGCTGGGACAAAAGAATTGCTTGAGTCCAAGAGTTTGAGGTTGCTGTGTGCTATGACATCATTGCACTCTACAGAGGATGACAAAGTGAGACTCCCTCTCAAAAAAAAAAAAAATGCTTCTTGAGAATATATGTAGAAAGAAATAAAAATGACTTGGTTCTGAGTTACTATAATTGGTTCAAGTAAATTTAGTGCATGAATCAAATTTATAAGAATATCTTTGGGGTTTGTACAGAGTGCCACATGAGTTACCAAATCTCTCTCCTGCTCACATTAGAATTCTATTTTTTACATAATTCATATAGTTGAGTTTTAAACTATAGTCTGAAAAAAAATTTTTTAAATAGTGTCACTCTGTGGCCCAGGCTGGAGTACAGTGGCATCATCATAGCTCACTACAACCTTAAACTCCTGGGTTCAAGTAATCCTCCTACCTCAACCTCCCAAGTAGGTAGGACTACAGGCATGCACCACCATGCCCAGCTAATTTTTTTTTTACTATTTATTATTTTATTTTATTTTATTTTATTTGAGACAGAGTCTCATTTTGTCGTCCTCAGTAGAGTGCCATAGCGTCATGGCTCACAGCAACCTCCAACTCTTGGGTTTAAGTGCTTCTCTTGCCTCAGGCTCCCGAGTAACTGGGACTACAGGCACCCACCACAATGCCCGGCTATTTTTTGAGACGAGGTCTCACTCTGGCTTAGGCTGGTCTCAACCCTGTGAGTTTAGGCAATCCACCTGCCTCGGCCTCCCACAGTGCTAAGATTACAGGCGTAAGCCACTGCGCCAAGCCTAATTATTTTCACTTTTTGTAGAGACAGGGTCTTGTATCACCCAGGCTGGTCTCAAACTCCTGGGCTCAAGTGATCCTCCTGCCTTGGCCTCCCAAAGTGCTGGAGTTTCAAGTGTGACCTTATCCCACCTAGCCAGCCTGAATCATTTTACGAGCAGTTCTGACCCACAGAATTTGTCCATAGTAGACATCAAACATGAAGTATCTCATAAAGAATTCAAAAACAACAAAACATGTATAACCGAGACCTTCCCAGATTCATTCCTCCATTCGGAGGCCTGGGATGACTTCAGACACCAGTGAGGAACCTCTGCTAAAAGAGCCACTCCTCACACAGCCTTCAGATCAGTGATCTCCAACCCTTTAGCAGACACATTACTCCATTAGTATGCTCTCTGTTTGAGTCCCGTAAAGAGATATTACCTACTTTTGTATATTTAAGTAATAAATATTTACATTTTCTAATTATTTTTAATCAGGACACATAACTAATAATTAGCACTTCTGACCAGCAAATCAGTCAAACTGTACCACACTGACTTGATGGGGTTCCAGCAAAACTTATATTCTTTTTTTTTTTTTCTGCTGTTTTTGGCCGGGGCTGAGTTTGAACCCACCACCTCCGGCATATAGGGCTGGCACCCTACTCTTTTGAGCCACAGGCACTGCCCAAAACTTAATATTCTTGATAATCCCTCCAACTTTATCAAGGAAAAAAAATTTTTAATTAACCTTTTCTAAAATCTTAGAAATAATTTGGTGACATCTCACTCTTCCTATGACCATTTTTCCAGCCTGCCAGGAGTTCAAGAACACTGGGAGCCACTGCTTTGGAGGAAGGTTAAGGATTCCTAGGAGACGCACATCTGCCGCCACGGCTAGTGGAGAACCTGTGCTTTCAACATCAACAGTTTATTGACATACGATCTAAATGAATACCTCTGGACCAAGCAACCTGGCTTGGCCCACATATAATACCTGGATTCCTCCCTTTCCTATGAAAAGGGCGGGCTATAGGCAGCAGCTCTACGTTCAGTTTTGTTTTTTTTTTAAGTCAGGGTCTTGTTCTGTCACTCAGTTAGGGTGTGACTGTTATGATCATAGCTTACTACAGTCCTGAACTTAGGTTTTATAATATTAGTTCATTTAAATTCCCAGTGCTGGCTTCCAAGTGTTGGCCGTACCATGTAAAGAAATACCTACAGGGCGCCAGCCCCAAATACTGAGGGTGGCAGGTTCAAACCCAGCCCTGGCCAAACTGCAACAAAAAAGTAGCTGGGCGTTGTGGCAGACGCCTATAGTCCCAGCTACTCGGGAGGCTGAGGCAAGAGAATCACCTAAGCCCAGGAGCTGGAGGTTGCTGTGAGCTATGATGCCACAGCACTCTACCAAGGGCAATAAAGTGAGACTCTTGTCTCTAAAAAAAAAAAAGAAAGAAAAAAAAAAAGAAATACCTACAAATGAAAAGCATGGATTCTCGGTCAATAGAACCTGATGTCAACTGTAATATGTCACCTGAACCTTGGACACTTTTTATGATCATATCTTAGGAGGTTTGGTTATTATCTTGGTAATTTATCCTGTCACCACCTTTTTTCCTTTTTTGTTGTTTTCATACACAAACAATAAAAAGATCATGTATATATCCAGTGACTAACACTGGGAACTGTCTTCCAATTACTACTCATGAAAGAGATTTTGCAAACTTGATTTTAGACACGTAGTAGTATTTTGTGCCAATTAAGACAATGTTTGTTTTGATTATACGTTTATAGATTGTTGTCTGAAAACATAGCCCCCTCAGGACAAAAATTTGAGCAACTTTGGGAATGTTAGCCAGGTTCTAAAATGTTCCCTTTGGCCAGACACAGTAGCTCATGGCCATAATCCTAGCATTCTGGGAGGCCCAGCCTAGTGGATTGCTTGAGTTCACGCGTTTAGGGACCAACCTAACCAAGATTGAGACCCCATCTCCACTAAAAATAGAATAAACTAGCTGGGCATGGTGGTACAGCTTGTAGTCCCAGCTACTTAGGAGGCTGAGGCAGAAGGATCACTTAAACCCAAGAGTTTGAGGTTGCTGTGAGCTATGATGATGGGACAGCACTCTACCCATGGTAAGTAAAGACTCTGTCTCAAAAAAAAAAAAAAAAAAAATACAAAAAAAATGTTCCCTTCTACTTCCCCAAGACTGTACTATTCAGATACTGCCTCCACGTTAGGATGAAAATCAGATCTACAGCAAGCAAAGCTCTCAAAATGTTTCTGAACTCGAGTCTGAGGTGCATCCAAACAGCTTCTTTCCTCCTTTTTAAGTATAAAGGTAACCCAAGTTAATTTTAGTTAACATTAATTAAATGTTAATTAATCCCATCGCTATTAAATCATTACTCTGTCAAAAAACTATGACCTTGGCTCAGCACCTGTGGCTCAAGCAGCTAAGGCGCCAGCCACATACACCTGAGCTAGCAGGTTCGAATCCAGCACAGGCCCGCCAAACAATGATGGCTGCAACCAAAAAAAAAAAAAAAAAAGCTGGGCCTTGTGGCGGGGCATCTGTAGTCCCAGCTACTTGGGAGGCAGAGGCAGGAGACTCGCTTGAGCCCAGGAGTTGGAGGTTGCCATGAACTGTGATGCCATGGCATTCTACCCAGGGGGATAGCTTGAGGCTCTGTCTCAAAAACAAACAAACAAACAAACTATGATCTATCATCACAGAGTGATTCCTCAACTTTGGTGTGCACCTAAAAACCACCTGAGAAGCTTGGTAGAGGACAGCTACCCAGGTCTGAACCTCACGTATCTGACTGAATAGCATGAAAGGGACCTGACCGTGTGTGTTTTCAGTAAATTCTCAAAGTGATTCTGATGTACCCTCAGGTCTTGAAATTCCTTGTCTTAGAATTGCAAATCAACTGGAGCTTTGAACTTTCTAATTTTGTTTATTACTGAATATCACTTTCTTTTGTTTACAAATAATTTACAAGGAAAAAACGTTGGCTTGGGTATGTTCAGGTTATTTGAATTTGATGCCTGTGGGGATGGAGACAACCTGCTTTCAAAACTGATTTTTCTTGTTTAGGATTCCCTCCATATGTAGCTTCCACTAAAAGGGAAATTTTAAAAAATCCTACATCCCCCTTGAAACATCAGAGATCTCCTGTGTATGTTCTACAGCTCAAAAGGTTATTCACTTAAGTACCAACAGCATGAACTCAAAACCCAAGGCAAGCAGGGAAGTCACACGGCAGAAGTCTAAAATGCAGTACAATCTCTGGTCATTTTGGTGACTGTTTCACGGAAAGATGCTGAAAGAGAAAATACTAAAAAAAGCAAAAGCAAGTTACCCTCATCAACCATCTTGTCTTTCTCCAGGGTTTTTTCCCCCATCCAGTACTGGTTGCCATTCTTCTGCATTCTGTTGGCAGCAAGGTCAGAATCTTGGTTCTAATAAAATTAAAAGTACACTACATCTGATTTTTTAAATACTCTAATAGTCACCCAGAAGAGAACAAGGTCTCCTCTTTGAAATTGTTTGGGTAAGAAGTGATTAAAGATGAACACATACTCAAACAACATAAATACTAAAAGTTAAAGTTAGAGGGCGGTGCCTGTGGCTCAAAGGAGTAAGGCACTGGCCCCATATGCTAGAGGTGGCGGGTTCAAATCCAGCCCTGGCCAAAAACTGCAAAAAAAAAAAAAAAAAAAAAAAGTTCAAGTTAGAAAGTATATATGCCAAAATGTAACTGTTAATAAAGGGAATCCCAAAGTTAAGGTCTGCAAACAAAATCCTGTAGAGGTGGCCAGGCGTGGTGGCTCACACCTATTGTCCCAGCGCTGTGGGAGGCTGAGGCAGGTGGATCGCCTGAGCTTAGCTGAGTTTGAGACCAGCAGAAGACCAGCATGAGGCAGAGTGAGCCAGAGTGAGACCCCTTCTCTACAACAACAAAAAAAACCAGCCGGACCTTGTGATCCCAGCTATATGGGGGGCAAGAGAATCACTACAGGAGGAAGTTAAAAAAAAAAAAAAATTAAAAAAAAAAGTCTTGTAGAGGAAACAAGTTACAGAAAACAAGTGGATGTCTTTTTAAGTATCCAGAAAATTTTTCAAAGGCTCAATGCCCATAGCACAGTAGTTACAGCGCCAGCCACATTCACGGAGGGTGGTGGGTTCAAACCTGGCCCAGGCCAGCTAAACAACAATGGCAACAAAAAATAGCCAGGCATTGTAGCGGACATCTGTAGTCCCAGCTACTTGGGAGGCTGAGGCAAGAGAATCACTTAAGCCCAAGAGTTGGAGGTTGCTGTGAGATGTGACATGATAGCACTCTACTAACAGCAACATAGACTCTGTCTCAAAAAAAGAAAAAGAAAAAAAAAACTTGTCAAATATAATAATTATGCTTTAACATTTTTAAACTAGTTTCATGTGAGTGGGAAATTTTTCTTAAATGCATATTGCTTAATAATTATAGCCACCACTTCTCAAACATTTACTAAGTGCCAGGCATCATGCTATTATTCTCATTTTATAGATGAGGACACTGAGGTTCAAAAAAAGTAGTAACCTGCCAAAGGTCACACAGCAAGTAAAAGCTGAGATTCAAACTCAGATCTGTCGGAGTCCAAAACCACTCTGCTAACCATGCTATGCACTGATGCCTATTTGTGATTGTGCTTGTGGTTACTCTTAGTCAAATGAAGAGAAACTTGATTTCACTCAAGACTTAAGGTTTGCGTATAAAGAAAAATAAGGCATGATGAGATAAATAACTCATTCTTAAGTGTATTACCACTGCCACAAAGCTAAGATCCTTAACAGGAGGCCAATTCCTTATTTCATACCCTATATCCCCTTATACTTCAGGGGTAAAAGATAACTCCAGACATGTAAGAATGAAGTTCCAAGAAATACATTATAACAGATACCAAATAAGTTTTAAAGACTGAATTCTTGAATAATGATCAGCAAAATTTCAAGTCTTTGAATAGTTAGTCCTTCATTGTCAAAGAGGAATGACGAGGAGAAATGAAATTGGAGACAACCCAAAAAACCCACCTGGAGACTAATTTCTACCTTGCACCTTCAAACCTTTGGCCTGGATTGCTAAAAACGGCAAAACTGATTTCCATCACTTCCTCTACTTGCCCAGTTTAGGTCCACGTGCAAATAAGCAGGAAGGAACCAGCGGTAGGTTACAGACATCAAGAAGTCCACATCTTCCAGCCTGGAAGACTCATGGGAAATCCATCCCAGGTGACTCAGAGAACTGTCTCTCTCTGGAATCCCAAACAACCACAATGAGGAGTTTTAAAAGCCAAACATTCCAAAGAGAAGCATATATTTTCTTTGACCTATTCTGGGGTAAAAAAGGAGGAGACTCCTCAAAAATCTATACTTTTGCATCTCTTTAAGATGACCTCAAGGGTTTGAAAATACCTATTTTGAATAACAGTACCACTTTCAAGAGTATAAAATAATAGAAGACATTTCTGGTGGGTTATAAATGCACAAGCAGAATGGACAATATTTACATTATGGTGAGCTAGATCTTACACAAAAAGTTTATGCTGAGGCAGAATCTTGCTGAAATAGGCTAACTCTTTACAAGACACATTGGGGTTTTCTCTTTAGGGTCTGCCATGTTAAAAGGAACGAAAAATAACTAAGACCACTAAGTCAACTAGCCATATATAAAACTGCTATTCTCCCAGGGATACGAAACAGAGGAAAAATCAACTGAAGGATGAAGGCAGCAGCAATGCAAAACTACAAACCATGCTGGGATCACATGTCTAGAGAATACACAGCTGGGGTCTTTTCTGAACCAGCTGAAGCCAGCTAACCTAGGAGACAGTGTCTTCAAAAAAGAGAAAAAGGAAGTCAGAATAATTAAACCACAACAGGTAAACAAGATTTGAACTTGGGTGAACTGCTATTAAAACCAACCAAGGGGGCAGTGCCTGTGGCTCAGTGACTAGGGCACCAGCCCCATACACTCAGAGTGGTGGGTTCAAACCCGGCCCCGGCCAAACTGCAACAAAAAAATAGCTGGGTGTTGTGGTGGGTGCCTGTAGTCCCAGCTGCTTGGGAGACTGAGGCAGGAGAATCGCCTGAGCCCAGGAGCTAGAGGTTGCTATGAACTGTGATGCCACAGAACTCTACCAAGGGCAAGAAAGTGAGACTCAGTCTCTTAAAAAAAAAAAAAACAACCAAGGGCAAAAAGAAAAAAAAGAAAAGGAAGGGTGGCACCTGTGGCTCAAAGGAGTAGGGAACTGGCCCCATATGCCAAAGGTGGCAGGTTCAAACCTAGACCCAGCCAAAAACTGCAAAAAAAAAAAAAAAAAACCAAACAACCAAGGGAATAACAAGGAGGCCTTCTAAGCAGAGAGACAGGTTACAAAAACAGCTGCCAGCTATACTCTGTTCATTATTTCACCAAATTCAATAAGCCAATACCATCTCTCAAGCAATGTCATTTTCCACATAGCAAACCTCTCATTCCTGGGGCATCCAGAATGAGGTTGCCATCCTCACACTCCCAACTGTTTCTTTTTTTTCTTTTTTCTTTTTTTTTTTTTGCCGTTTTTGGCCAGGGCTGGGTTTGAACCTGCCACCTCTGGCATATGAGGCCAGTGCCCTACTCCTTTGAGCCACAGGCGCCCCCCCCCCAACTGTTTCTTACAATCACATAAGTAAAATAAAATGGCCTTGGTGGACAGGAGTTTTACAAAATCATTAGCATTCAGAATAAGAACACATTAGAAGAAAGGCAAGGCAATAAATCCCTAAAATAGTCTGTGCCTTGTCCTTTTAAGACAGTCTCACATGACAAATTTGAGGAAAAGTGGATCTCTAGAATGCTACCTGGTGAACCAGTCCAAGAACTCTGGAAGTAACACAGAAGATGCCACGCAGCTAAGAAGGAGAGAAGCAAAGACTCTTAAGAAGAGGTTTCCAGAGTAAAGGAAATGAGAAGACAAAGGAGGAAATATAAGGGAAATTGTCAGGCCCCAGGAAGGAGCTGAAAAGATCTGTTATAAAATGACTCTGGTATGGAGACAACCATAACTGACACCCACTTATTTAACTGGTCCCCCCCCTTGGTGGGGGAAAGGACAGTAGGAAGCAGAATATTGTTTTTAGATTTTTTTCCCCCAAGTGTTTCAAGTCTTTTCTAATTAATGAGTACTTTTAATTCATTTTCCTTATAATCAGATTTTAATGCTTCCAAACTTAGCTCCTTTTTAAAAATCTCTGCTTCTTAATTCAATTTCTAATTGATCTTCATTATGACCTAAACTACCTCTGAAATCTCCCAGACTTAAACTTACTTGTTTAAAATAAAAATAGGCTGGGCGCCCGTAGCTCAGTGGTTAGGTTGCTGGCCACATGCTCCGGGGCTGGTGGGTTCGAACCTGGCCCAGGCCTGCTAAACCCAAAAGAAAAAAAAAAAGAAAGAAAAAATAGCTGAGCATTGTGGCAGGCACCTGTAGTCCCAGCTACTAAGGAGGCTGAAGCCAGAGAATCACTTGAGCCCGAGAGTTTGAGGTTGCTGTGAGCTATGACACCACACACTCTACCAAGGGCAACAAAGTGAGACTCTGTCTCAATTAAAAAAGAAAAAAAAAAATCAATAAATGCCAGCGTACTCTTCTTTTGCTTTCTAGTAAATCTGGCTGCTCCCTTGCTTTGGATAAAATCTTACAGACCTATAAAATGGGGGCTTATGTACATATAGCCCCCTTTGTCAGTTCTGGGAAATAATTTTAAGTGCAGAATTTTCCCATACTGCAATGAATACCCAGCTATTGTTCAATTCTTTCTGCCAACTACCACTCTACATCTTTATCTCATGATAAGTCACAAGAGACTTTACAGTTTGAGTATTTTCTAATTCTTTCCTCCAACTTACAATGCTCTGTCAACTGAGGTCTCTGATGGCCCCATATACAACCAGTGATCTACATCTGGGATAAGGAGGCTTGGATAGTAATACTTTCTTTTGCTTCTTAAAGGTAAACGTGAGAACTGCCTATATCTGTAACCTACTTATGAGATGAGAAAACAGGGTAAGAAAACATTTGAAACAGAAGACACTTGGATTTGCATGCTTACCTGCAGCTGCACTGGTGGATGTGATAGATGCAGAGGGCAAAGCAGAGTTTTGAAAAGGTCTACCTGCATGCTCAAAGGGCAGAGAGCTAGCAGTAGAAGGAATACTCATCAAAGGCTGTGAGAGAAGAGACTGGTTCTTGTTCAGTATTTGGCTCCCTGAGAGAGCAGCAGATGGGTTCTGAACTTGCACTTGAACTTGAGACATGGTCACTTTCAACAAAAGTGAATAACTGCAGGTAAACAGCTCTCAGTGCAGGTTAATTCAGTGCTATGAAGTCTAAAGTTCTACCTAAAGGTTGTAAGGGAAAGAAAATAAAAAAGGTAAATTATAGAGGAGATATGTAATTGCCAATATTCAGCCAAAATTGGTGTCACCTACTCACTTATGAAAGCAGTTCAGTTTAGCATACAGCTATGTTGATTTATTAGAAATGTTTCTCCTTGGTAGACAGTTAAGTTTCCTGGACTTGTGACTTTCCCCCAGTGTTTTTAAAATGATTTTACAATACCCATATGCTCTGCAGGTTCATTTTACAAACAGAATCAGTAAAGTATATTTATTGTTGAATATTAATTATAAAGTACAGCTTACATTCAAGAATGCAAATTTAAAAGTATAGACAGGTTTCCACAGTATATGGGATATTGTAACAGTTACTGGTCTCAAAATTAAGAGAAACTGAAAGCAAACTAGGTTCATAACACCATTAACAGGTGAACATGACACTGTTCTGACTTAAAAGGCCAAGTCGCAGACTAACAACCTTAGGACTTTTCTTTAAGTTGACTGAAGGAAGCAAGGTGGTCTTATTTCTGCTGTTTCTTTTTCTCTATGAGATAAAGATGTATTTGTTTTCCTAAGAGGTTTGAGATGTTCTGATTTAATTACAGACTCCAAACAAGAAGACAGTTACATCCACGTCAAGTCTCCCAGATCCCAAGAAGTGATGTGAATAATAAAGATCATTTGATAGTATCTGTACTATTAAAAGAAAGATAAAGAAGGGGCAGCGCCTGTGGCTCAGCTTGTAGGGCGCTGGCCCCATATAATGAGGGTGGTAGGTTCAAACCCAGCCCCAGCCAAACTGCAACAAAAAAGTAACTGGGCATTGTAGTGGGTGCCAGTAGTCCCAGCTATTTGGGAAGCTGAGGCAAGAGAATCACCTAAGCCCAGGAGCTGGAGGTTGCTGCGAGCTGTGACGCCACAGTACTTTACAGAGGGTAATAAAGTAAGACTCTGTCTCTACAAAAAAAGAGTAAAGGAGAAGAGAGGATTCAAAACTAGCAATTTTACTGGTATGGCTAGTAGGTGGAGAAGCACAGGAGACTGTTTACTTCACCTTGTTAAGTTAGGAGGATAGTGAAGGCATTGTTAAGTTAGGAGGACAGGAAAGGCATTATTCCTAAATACATTTAAATTTCTTTACAAGGCCGAGCATGGTGGCTCATGCCTATAATCCTAGCACTCTGGAAGACTGAGGCAGGTGGACTGCCTGAGCTCAGGGGTTCAAGACCAGCCCGAGCCAGAGCGAGGCACTGTCTCTAACAACAGCCTGGCATTGTGGCGGGCACCTATAGTCCTAGCTACTCGGGAGGCTGCAGCAAGAGAATCACTTGAGCCCAAGAGTCTGAGGTTGCTGTGAGGTATGATGCCATGGCACCCTACCAAGAGCAACAAAGTGAGACTCTGTCTGAAAAAAATAAATAAATAAACAAATAAATACCTTGTTTTACAAGTCAAAAACAAGGAAAGTTAGGCTCACCTTCATGACTGTCCTTCAAAAAGCTGAAAATGTTTTAAGCAACTCAAACTACTTAAAAATAACCAGTAGCAACAAAGAACAGAAATGACAGGTCTGTAAGGAAATAGCCAACCAAAGCAGAAACCAGTAAACCAACTAATTAGTAGTTCTATTGCAGAGAAATTGTTACTGTAATTTTTTAAGTCTCAAAATGATTTTTAAACTTGGATCTGTAGAAAGATGAAGATACTTGCAGGGTTTCAGCACATTCTCTCTTGCAAAACTCAAAAGAAACTCAGCTGAAATGTAACTTTGGATAACAGAGGCATAAACATTACCTTATTCAATAAAATGCCCCAAGAACGTGTAGTTGTTCCTCATTTACATTAGGAATCAGAACAAAATAACAAAGGCGGTCCTATGGAAACCTAGATAACAATGAGTCTTAGCAGACAAGTGTGAAGAAACAAGTCCAAAACCTACAGAAGTCAGCTGTATATACCTTGTTCCACTGCGGGTGGGAGGTGGGATTCCCTTTCAGCTGTTAAAATAGAAACATTTCTCTTTCTCTGTCACTTACTCCTTTTCCCTTTCCTGCTTTTTCAAAAAACTCAGTCTTGAGAGCATTTTCCACAACAACATAAGATCACTTATAGTGTACTCACAACTTCCAAACACCAACCATAGCTCACAAGATCAAAAAATAAACCAAAGCACAGCATCTGTTCTGGAGTCCAGCCCCATTCCAGAAGGGGCACCCCCATCTGCCCTGGGCAGCTCTGAGAGTCTGAGACTCTGAATGAACATCTAAATTTAGAAAGGGTGGGGCTCAAAGGGATCTTTTTTGGTTAATGTTGTCTGAAGCAGGCCCACTGCCAACATATCCAGTCACAGTCATAAATACACAGGTTTTCTAGAAACGGAGAAACGAAAAGGCTTTTAATTAACACTGCTCCCCAAAATGTTAACCTCAAATTCACCTGAAGGAGTTACGTCCTTCTAACAAGTGGCTGAAACAAAGCAGTTCAAAAATGCAAATAAAAAATGTTTAAACTCTCCAAATATAGTAGACTGTATACTTCATAAACTTTAAATTTCCAACATGACATACTAAAATTCAACAAACAATACGTATCTCTCATAAATTTTTAATCCCTTGCTACTTAAACACTTTTATGTCTCTTATTCAAACCTGGACAAAGTATCTAAAGCAGTGGTTCTCAACAAGGGGCAATTGTGCTCCCCCAAGGGACATGTGCCCATGTCAGGAAAGGTTTTGGTTGCCACAACTAGTAAACTTGGGAGCAGGAGAAACCTACTGGTATTTAATGCATAGAGAAGCCAGGGATATATATTATTTGAAGTACACATATGCTAACCCAAAAAATAAAATCTTACTAATGTACTAAGTAGCTTATATTCTTAAACAGGAAAAGAAAATCTCTTTTCCATCTCAAAAGGCTCTTAAAAAAAATTGATGCTAATATTTGGGTAACCAAAAGATCCTCCTCCCCAAAACAAAAGCCAAGACAGCCATCACAGTTATGAATAGGGGGAAATGCACTATTTACCTACACAATTCAAAGTACAAGTTAAGCTTTTCACTACTGATATTTATATAGTTCACGGTACCTTTCAGGGGAAAATGGAATTTTAGAAATACTATTTCTATGTTAATTTTTTTTTTTTTTTTTGAGACAGAGCCTCAAGTTGTCCCCCTGGGTAGAGTACCGTGGCATAATAGCTCACAGCAACCTCAAACTCCTGGGCTTCAGCAATTCTCTTGCCTCAGCCACCCAAGTAGCTGGGACCACAGGCGCCCACCAGAATGCCCGGCTATTTTTTGGTTGCAGTTGTCATTGTTGTTTGGCAGGCCCAGGCTGGATTCGAACCCACCAGCTCTGGTGTACGTGGCTGGCGCCTTAGCCACTTAAGGCACAGGCACCAAGCCTCTATATTAATTTTTAACCTATTCCTCAATAGTACTGTCCTAAACATCAAATTCTTAAAATGCAAACTTAAATCATTTCCTTAAAACCTGTCCTTAAGGATTGTTTGCTACCACCAGGTAAATTAGGGACTCAGGAGAAATCAGAATGCATTGTTAGTGTCTTCTTTGAGACAACAATATTATCACACACAGTAAAATTAGGTTGAAACGTCTGAAACAAAGATTTTTAGATCTCACTGTGCTAGAAACCCCTTTGCCTGTGATGCCTGGTTGTGCTGTCATTTC
>CAUYQV010057717.1:0-21174 GCA_963574575.1 Galagoides demidoff
AGCAACCTCCAACTCCTGGGCTCAAGCAAGTCTCCTGCCTCCGCCTCCCAAGTAGCTGGGACCACAGGCGCCCACCACAACGCCCGGCCATTTTTTGGTTGCAGCCATCATTGTTGTTTGGCAGGCCTGGGCTGGGGATTCAAACCCACCACCTTAGGTGTACGTGGCTGGCGCCTTAGCCGATTAAGCCACAGGCGCCGAGCCGTAAAATGACTATTTCAATTCATGTTTCTCTTATGATTCCTGGGGAAATCATTTGTTTGTGGATTATTATCAAAATAATTCTTGATTACTTTCTTAAAAATGAACACTATGGACATTATGACACATTTAAAAAATAGCAAAACAAGTACACCTATAGCTTTGTTCAGTGTTAACAAAACACAGTAAACATTATTGATAAGGCCAGGGAGGGTGGCTCATGTCTATAATCCCAGCACTTTAGGAGGCCAAGGCAGGAAGACTAGGAGGTTAAGACGACCCTGGGCAAAATGGCATGATCTAGTCTCTACCAAAAAAAAGGAATTTGCTGGGCATGGTGGTCCATGCCTCTAATCCCAGCTACTGCACAGACTGAGGCAGGAGGATCTCTTGAGCCCAGGAGTTCAAGGCTACGGTGAGCTATGACTGGGCCACTGCACCGCCGCTGGATAAAAGAGAAAGACCCCGGCTCAAAAATAAACAAACATTATCCCCAATCCTCAGGAAACCTTTTCTTCCTTTCTATTATTAAATTTTTCTCAGCTAAAAACCTTTTAACTAAAAGGGTATATACTTTTTTTTCATCAAGAAACACTTGATGTTTATTGAAAAGCCATACATCCACCCCCTCGGTGGAGCCGAGAGACTAATTAATTATGTTCACATGTCAGATTGTTTACTGGTATAACTCAGCCATCTTTGGAGTTCTTATTCACATCTCTGTCCCCAGAAGCTCTCGAGTTGGCTCCTGTGCTAGTAGCCACAGAGCTCTCTTCCCTAGGGTAGAAACTGCAAATTTGCTAGTTAATTAGCTAATTTGTTTCCATGCTTTGTGAACAGCGCTCATTTGTCCTTCCTTTTCCTTCAGACCCATGCCGCTCCATTCTCTTTCTAGTTGAGCTTCGTCCAACCTTATGCTCAAATAAGACGACCACAGTCAATTCCTTTTCTATGGATGTGTGCACGTACATGTGCCTGTGTGTTTAATCAAAAAGACGAGGAATGAAGTCGTCTTGAATCCTTTTGTAAAGGTCACTCTGGCAGAAATAATGATGACGTTTCTACCTGATGTGTAGAGACCAGCAATGTTAACTAAGATAAATTCATGGTGGTAGTTCCTCAACCAATTAAAAGGAATGTTCGTTAGTTCTAAACCAGATATTCCTATAGGAATACTCCTTACAGTTCTTTTGTTTAGTCAATAGGAACAGAATACTTAAAGGTGCTCCAGCTTTATCTCACTCTTCTTTATCTCAAGTCCTTTGGTAGACCATTAAAGAAATCATTTCATGGTGGGATTTGTAAAGTATAAATATATCAGTAGTTTTCATATTCTTTGAAATATGATTTTTCCTTTGTACTCTTTCCCTGAAAACTGTTTAAACTCTGCGTGACTATTTAGAAGCCTGTTGTTACATGGGTAACTGACTTACTGGGAGAGAAAACAGTTGGACTGTTAAACAATAGAATAATTTTGATTTGGGTAAATAAGTAAAGAAGCGTGAAACTTACAGAAGCATCAGGTCATTAGTGAATGACTTGAAGCATCACTAAAACATCCCAGAGACTAATTTGTGTTCTACAAATCTGTATTCTTTCCAGCAACTTCAGAGCTGGGATTGTATTTCTCCCTGGCCTCACAATGCGTCACCGTAGCCTTGACTACAACAGAGCCATTGATTTAGAACACAAAGAGGGAGCAGGGACTGTCCCTGAACAAGAGATGCCCTGTGCCTGTTTTAAATGTCTCCTGAGCCTGAGCAAATCCAAAGTTGGCCAAAGGTTTTACGCTATTCTCAGTCTGACAAAGAGTTCCTTATGGTGAATAATTCAAGACTCATCAATTTTAGAGGGCAGATTGCATACCAAAATTATCAACTGGTAAAAACAAACCTCCTCTAATGAGTTCAGCATATATACTCTTTCATTTTGGATGGCATGATGACACTTTCATCAAGCTTCAAAACTCCTTCACATCTGAGTAAATTATGTGTTCCAGCTGTAAAAGAGTATTGTCTTCATGATATCCTACCAGAGATAACAGAGAAAAGTGTTCAAATATGTGTTTACATAAGTAGTGAGCAGGATCTGAAAAAGACACAGAAAAGAAGAAAATAGGCCTGATTTCCCGCTGCGTTCTTGAGTTTCTTTTATTGGTTGTGTAATAGATTCTTTCATATTATGGATTTCTGGGGCCTGTAATTGACAATAACTAATACTACATTTTATTCTGAAATAAATATTAATAATCTTTCTAGCAATATTATTACATCTGAAACAATTTCTGATGATGGGCAGCACCTGTGGCTCAGTGGGTAGGGTGCTGGCCCCGTATACCAAGGGTGGTAGGTTTGAACCCAGCCCCGGCCAAACTGCAACAAAAAAAAATAACTGGGCATTGTGGCGGGCGCCTGTAGTCCCAGCTGCTTGGGAGGCTGAAGCAAGAGAATCACCTAAGCCCAAGGGTTGGAGGTTGCTGTGAGCTGTGATGCCATAGTACTCTACTGAGGGTGATAAAGTGAGACTCTGTCTCTACAAAAAAAAATAATAATAATAATTTCTGATGTGTACAGATATACTAAGATAAATTTATGTTGGTATCTTGTCACTGTTAAATTCAACTTTTTTCAAACATCAACAGAAGTTGAACTTGATGTCTTCATAATGCCATTTTATAAACCACGATGATTAGTGTCTTTTATTATTACGAAGTCTCCATTTAATTTTTTAAAATAGGTATGGGGGTACAAGTTGAATCCCATTACGTGTATATATTGTATAGTGGTGGAGTCTGGGCTTTCAGTATACCTACGACCCAAGTAGTGTACATTGTAACCCAAATATAATTTTTCATTCCTCCCTATTCTGTGAGTCTCCAATGTCCATTAGCTTAAAATATAACTATGTGCTAAGGCAGAGTGTAGATAAATTCACCAGCACTCATTAAAACTGACAAGACCATCTTCTGGTTTCACTACACTACGGTTGCCCAGCTCTACTGCAGGAGTTTTTACATTGAGGTCTTGTCTGCTCATCACCTTTATCACCCCTTAGCTTCTCTACAGTCTCCAGTTTCTGGGAACTGCCAAGGGTTTGTGGTTTTTTTGTTTTTTTTTTTACATTAACCTTCAACTTATTTGGGGCCAGTGCTCACCTCTCATTACTATGATCAATGCTTTCTTTGCTCTGATAGACTCCCATAGTCTTATCAATGCTCCACATTGGCCACTGCCAGCCTGTGCCACCTTCTTTGTCCAGTGCTCACTCTGGGCCAAAGTGCACCTGCTGAAGTATGGCTACTTGTGCTGTGACCATGGATCCAACAAGCTGGTGCCTTGGGGACTACTTAGAAGTTAGTTGCAAATGAAAAGCTAAAGACCTTCTTTCCCTCCATGGCAACTGTAAGAAGGGCCCCATAACAAGGCTCATAGGAATGGTGGAATTACACACAGACCATTTGTTGTAACAGACACCTGTCCATCAGGACGACTTTAGGTAATGGCCTAGATATGGTACCAAGGATGCCCATCAATGCTCAGACCTTATTCATGCTATGGCCAAACCATCTTTCCTTAGCACTCAGTCTTTCTCAGGATACCAGGATACCTTGGGGAATTTAAATGCTGTCTCTTCCCATTTCAAGTCTCTAATTTCTCCAGATAAGGCTATGTGTTCCTAAAATTCATTTATCAACATAGTTAAACTTCTTTTCCCAGGAGACTTTTTTAGTTGCGTGTTCAATGGTGGCTGCAAAGAGATGCCTGGGCAATTAGGTCTTGACAGATTCTACCAACAGATATCCCCAACCCAGTCCCTTCCTAGCTGGGACCCCCCACACACATAGAAAATTAACCTTTCCTCACTGGAAACGATGTTGTTCCAATGTTTGGCCCTTCCAAATCTCATGTTGAAATTTGATCCCCAGTGGGGTCAGGTGCGTGGGTGTTATGGTTATGAGGGCAGATCCCTCCTGAAGGGCTTTCTGCCCTCTCCATGATACATACTGAGTGAGTCTTCGCTTTATTATCTTATGAGAAAGCTGGTTGTTTACAAGATCCTGTAACATCTCCTCCCTCTCTTTGCTCTTTCTCTGGCCACGTGATTCTCTTTCTCCCTATTTACCTTCTGCCTTGATTGGAAGCTCCCCGAAGCCCTCGCCAAAAGCTGGCATGATGAGTCTCGTACATACAATGTCTAAGTCTGAAGAGCCATGAGCCAAATAAATCTCTTTTCCTTATAAATTATCTAGCCTCAACTATTATTTTATAGTAATGCAAAATAGACTAATACAGGACATGATACAGTATGGTATACAATTACATACTAATACAGTATGGTAATTAAGGTTATGTGATGTCTGCTAAATTATTCCCAAATCTTTCTTTAAAAAAAGCAACATGGGTGGCGCCTGTGGCTCAGAGGAGTAGAGCGCTGGCCCCATATGCCAGAGGTGGTGGGTTCAAACTCAGCCCCAGCCAAAAAGTGCAAAAAAAAAAAAAAAAAAAGAAAGAAAGAAAGAAAGAAAGAAAGCAACAAAAAACCTTTTTATTAGAGTCCCTCATTAAGCTGCCCAGGTTGGTCTCAAACTCCTGGACTCAAGCCACTCTTCCTGCCTCAGCCTCCTGAGTTGCTGAGACTACCTATGTGAGTCAGATTCTGGCTCTTCCAACCAAATGAAACTAAATCTCTAAATTTAGAATTACCGTGCAAATTTAATATACTTGAAACTGATCTGAAAAATTAATTTTACTCAACCATTATTTTTACTGTTATAAATTTATTTTTAACCTTCTAGGAACCCCTGAGCCAAAATTATACATATTTTCCTTATTTCACAGCTGAGGAAAATTGAGTTCAGTTCATATATAGGGCAGCCTCTTCTACTAGACTATAAATTACTTCAGGGCAAGTATTTTATCTCTGTTTCTGGCACCCTACAAAGGGTAAGCCACATAGTTCAAAAAAAGTGGTTGAACTGAACTAAAAGAAGTCATTTGATTTTTCCAGAATTACAGTAAAAAAAAAAAAAGCACCACTGGAACTAGAACACTCTTCTGACTCCATATTTCCTTCATATATCTTCAACAAAATGCATCTATAATTTCATATTCTGTGATTATATTACCATGATTATTTTTTTCAACCCAGGACCCAAATTAGCCGTCCCCTGACTTTTATTTTTTTTTTATTTTTTTTTCGTCCCCTGACTTTTAGATCAACTATGAGCAGCCCTTTTCTTTCCAAGACCACTCACACCCCCTCTCTGGCCTACTATTTTGTTTGTTTTCAGGGTATACACTTCCTTTTTTATTTTATATTTTTGAGACAGAATCTCACTGTCATCCTCAGTAGAATGCCGTGGTGTCACAGGTCACAGCAACCTCAAACTCTTCTCTGAAGCGATTCTCTTGCCTCAGCCTCCCTAGTAGCTGGGACTACAGGTGCCTGCCACAATGCTATTTTTTGGTTGCAGTTGTCATTATTGTTTGGCAGGCCTGGGCCAGGCTGGAACCTGCCAGCCCCTGTGTATGTGGCTGGCGCCCCACTCACTGAGCTACGGGCACTGAGCCTGCATATATTTCCTTTGAGCTGGATAAACACAAATCCTAATTGGGTCCTTAATTTTTTTCTCATATTCTTACTTTCTTTTATTTCTTTATATGCATTTTAAGGAAATAAAAGAGCTCATTGCCTTGTTTCCTTTTCTTTCCCCATATTTATACTTTCTCAAATCTTACGTTTCTTAAGAGCCAACTTCAGTCTCTGAAATTTCCAGGGTCAACTGAATAATCCTGAGTGCAGGATTACTGCACTTTGCTCTATTAAAACTCCCTTTCCCTGAGTGATTCCTGCCAGAGAATGTGTCTAATGCTGTGTACACTACGGAATCCAGCATCAGACTGATGTTAGCAGCAGCTTTGACCATAAAAACATTCAGAATTTTAATTAGCTTTCAGACAATTATATTAATCCATTTATATTAAAACCTCCTTGGAACATGTTTAACTCATTCTAATCATTGCTAAAATAATGGACACCAGTGAGAGGTCTATGAAATGATAATCCCCTCAGAAAAAAATTCTCCAGAGCAATCTTCAAGGTGCTCTTTATGCCTCAGAATCTATAATCTCTGCTGTGGCTAAATTATTCCTGCTCTGTGTTGAAGCAACTGCTATTAAGCAGCCTGAGCAATATTTACTGATTATTATCATGTCTTAGAGGCCATGTATTCACGGGTAAATATACTTCTTGGAGTGTAGGTAATTCAACACAGAAATTATGTTGTTATTAATGAGAATGATATACTTCCTTCTTGGTGACACTGAAAATCTAAAAGCCTAATGAATCGTTGAAGATTCATAAACCTTTGATTTTTCACCATGAAAGGCCTGTACAATGTCACAAACCTCAATGCCAATAGAGAGCAGGGTGCTATGGACAATATACCTTTAAATTACCTTTGAAAAAGAACCTGAACCTGCTGTCTTTTTTTTTTTTTTTGGCTGGGGCTGGGTTTGAACCCGCCACCTCCAGTATATAGAGCCGTGTCCTACTCCTCTGAGCCACAGGTGCTGCCCCCTGCTGTCTTTTTTGTATACAAACACATCTCTATCTGAAAGATACTTTTCCTTGTATATCAAGAATTTACATAAAAGGGTCATTTCTGAATACTCCCCATGCATAGTACTTTTGTTAATTTTTTGTACAGCGATTAAAGTTCTGATTAACCAAACCAATTGTTATGAATTGGTAATAGTGGAATAATATAATAATTTTTATTTTTATTTTTATTATTAAATAACTGTGAGTCATTCATGCCTATAAAAAAGCTCCCTTTTTTTTTTTCACAGACATGGTGTATCACTGTGTTTCCTAGACTGGTTTCAAACTCCTGGCCTCAATTTATCCTCCCAAACTGCTGGGATTACCGGCATGCGCCACTGTGCCTGGCTCCAATTTTTTATTTCAACTAAATTCTGTATCATTTTGTTGAGTGCTTGGGCTAAGCACTGGGATTCTTGACTTCAGTGAGCCAAGAGGGGAGTAATCAAGCATGAAATGACCATGCCTTATACATCTCGGTCATGTTCTTCATTAGGAGACTTCTGTTGCTCTGTGACCATCATCAGTGCTCATGCCTCCAAATGGGAATTATACCTTTCAATATCCACCAAGTAATAAACATCTTGATGTTATCATTATATTCCAAAGAAATTGACCTTCATTAGTCATACAAGTTCAACAATGTGCTAGCACAATTATTATTTATTTTAGAGACAGAATCTTACTCTGTCACCAGACTGGAGCATAGAGGCCCTATCATAGTTACTACAGCCTTGAACTCCTGGGCTCAATTGATTCCCCCACCTCACACTCCTGGGTATCTGGTATTACAGGTGTGTGCCACCAGATTTGCTAATTTTTTAATTTTTTGTAAAGACAGAGTCTTGCTATGTTGCCTAGACTGGTCTTGAAACCTGGGTTCAAAAAATCCTCCTGCCTTGGCCTCTCAAAGTGCTGGGATTACAGGTAGGTGCCACCACATTTGCCCATTAGCACATTAAATCAGGCATAGATGACACCACCACAATAGTCCCTCTCATCTACAGGTTTCCATGGTATCAGTCACCCAAGGTTGACCATAGTCCAGAAATATTCAAAGGGAAATTCTAGAAGTAAACAATTTATAACTTTAAGATTGTGTGCTTATTCTGAGCAGCATGATGAAATCTCATGACATCCTGCTCCAACGTCCCCAGGACGTGAACCCGCCCTTTGTCTTGGGTCTCTGTGCGGCAGATGCTTCCCACCACTAGTCACTTTGCAGCCACCTCAGTCATCAGATCCACAACATTTATCACCTATGTTTGTTCACTACCTGACATGGGTGTGGATCATGGCACTCCCAAAACAATTATAATAGTAACATCAATGATCACTAATCACAGATCCTGACAATAGTTAAAAGTTTGTAAAAAGAAAAAAGTTTGAAATATTGTAAGAAGTACCAAAATGTGACACAAAGGCAGAAAGTACACCACCCAATAGAAAGTAGCCCCAGGACACTAGCTCAATGCAGGGTTGCCACAAAACTTCAACTTGTAGAAAACATATCTGCGAAGTACAATAAAGCAAAGTTTAATAAAATGAGGGACCCTATACGTGGAATTGTGTCTTCTTCCTTCTTTTATCTCCTTTTCCCCCTGTATCTTCACTGTCCCTCCAATCCAATATCCAATGTTCTATTCTTGTTACTCCTGCTGAATTTTTCATTGTCGCAAGGCATTTTATTGAATATCTAAATGCTGGGAGGTAGGGAGAGTGATAAACTAGGAGGCAAGGATAGCAATAAACTAGTGCTAGCAAATAGCGATCATCTCAAGGGTAATTTTTCACATAAAGAACACTAGCAATATCTAAGAACAAGCCTCCTCTCTTGCATTTATTCCTATTAAAGATTTAAAGTAAAAAAAAAAAAGGGCTAGAATAAAGGAAAAACTATAGCTATATTATGGCATCTAAACTTCCAGTAGATAAGCAAACCCACAGCCAAAGGTAGCAACCCTTGTCTGTAACCTCAAAATCTATCTGGCTCTGAGCAGAATTGCTGAATAAGTGGATCAGTACATTTTTCTATTTTTATTTCAAGGTGTGTTATTTCATAGAGTCATAGAAATGTAACTGTAAATGTGTAATATAATGGTGTATCACTACAAACGAATACATTCTTATGTAAATGCAATTATACTTCAATTAATTTAAATTCCACTTTTATAATAATTTGGAAAAGTGACTATTTCCAAACAAACTACAAAAAAGGAAAAAGACAACATCCTCTTTAGGAAAATTTTTAAAAGTCTGATTACTGAGTTTTCACTTCCTAGGAGTTACCTGGACAAGAAATTCTAACTAGGTGTTACCTGGACAAGAAATTCTAGTTAGCAGCAAACTTCTTGCTGTGAAAAAACAATCTAATTTAAGGCTCAAAGAGCAGAAAATTAAATCATTTACATGAAAGAATACTTTCTGCAGTAAGATAAAATTTATTGATAAGCTCTTCATCTAAAAATGTATCCATAATCAGCATGAGAGCTTGATTTCATCATCAATTTGGCATTTTTTTTAATTTCAGGTTAATTTGAGGGTATGAAGAAGCACTTTTAATAAAGAGCTTTGCTTCCTGGACATGATGGTTAAAAACTATTCTACAGCCCCAACTGCTTATTGGGGTTAGTTCCAACAGAACTAAGTGACTTGACATCTTCTGCGGCTAAAAATCACATTCTTAGAGCTAAATTCACTTACATAGGGCTTTATGTAATGAGCTAGTGTATTCATTTCCTTCATACTGACTCTCTCTTGACCTTGGGCTATGTAAAAATAAACGTTAAGATCATGATATCATGAGGTAACTGCTGTTTATCAGCTGCTTACTTTATGTGTGTGTGTGTGTGTGTGTATTCACATCTATGGGTCTACACACATATACACACATAGCTACAAGGACATATACATATGTGTAATTTAATTTTCTCAACAACCCTATTAGAGAGAAACTAGTAGTCATTCTAATTATTGGGTAGAGAAACTAAATTCAGTCAGTAGATCTGAGACCAAGACCTGGCTAGGTTAGTTTCAAAATCTGGACTCCTCAATTTCCTTGTTTTTCATCATGCATCTTATGGACTAGGCAGGGTTCTACAGCGTGTGGAGGGTTTAAGAGGTACAAAGAATGAGTAATATTTTGAAGGAAGTTTAAAATTTGTTTTGATAGCAAGAAAAATGTAATACAATTATTATATAATAAGGAAGCTCTTATCTACCATGGTCAGAAAGGCCTTTGGAGGACTTCTTGGATAAAAGGAGTCCCAGTGGGTTGGAAAAGAATTCTCTGCCCAGCACAGGAGAGAACAATCCTGATAAGAATTAAGCCCCTCACTTCCCATTCCTTCAGCATTGGAAAGAATTCAGGGGCACAGGCACATTAGAGGAAGATTACTCAGAAAAGACAGTAGTACGGTTTTTTGTTGTTGTTGTTCCTACAAACCAGACGTTGGCTCAGGCACAAGAGCTTCCTGGACACCCCTGATACAGAGCATATGCAGTGCAGTCTCCAGAAAGTTAGGAGGCTGAAGATGGAAACACAGGAGAAGATGGTAAGAATTAAGCCCCCCACTGCCCATTTCTACAGCATTAGAGAGAATGCACCCCAACCTTCACTTGCCAGCTGGGCAATAGCACTAAATGGTTTCCATGAAAGAGGCTTGGAGACAGTATATTATAATTACAGCAACCTACCCCTCTGGACCAATCTGAGCATTAAGTGAGTTCTTATTTGCAAAGTGCTAAGAAGAGAGTTGATAGGGGTAGTTGTTCAATAAAATTAATAGCTTTCTACGCCCAGTGGACAGGCTCAATGTTTCGAATTCAATGTATTTTTCTTCTTGCCCACAATCAGTGTCTTATGTAAACCTCACCATTCCTTGGGAATAGTATAGCTCTGTCTAGGTGCCTTATACCATGGGCAGAGGATAGGACTGGGAAAGGAGTCAGACAGTCAGGAGAGATAGGAAAAATCTAAATAACAACATGATGAACAAATCCCAACCACCAAGCGGGTGTTGCAAGTAATCAAAACTCTGAGTTCAGAGGAGATTGAGATCTCTGTGGGCAAAGTTAAGATGAATTCATAGAAGATGAAAGAATAGAATAAGACATGGAAAGGATGTGAAAGCACTTCAGAAGACAGAAACAATGGTAGAGAGGATTCAGAAGCTGGGAACAGAGCAAATCTGGAAATCATTGTTTACCCCAAATTTCTGCTTCATAAAATTGCTGCCTCTTGTACTGTTACCTCAAGTCAGAAAATGTGCACAGATCTGTCAATGACATGAGTACATTTATTTCCTAAAAATTGTCACTTTCCATTGTCTTACATTCAGCCTCTCCAATCTCCCCTTAAAATAATTTCTCTTTCATAAAAACAAAATCTCCCTTTCTTAGCCCTGGCATTGATTTATTTTAGTATGCATCTTTCTGATCCTTTTAGTTCCTGAAAATTTCGGTTCCATGTTTCCAGTCATTTTTAAGATAATAAAATTATTTATAATTAAAAAATACTTTATATGTTATGTAGCTTCTCTCTCTCTCTCTCTCTTTTTTTAAACAGAGTCTTACTATGTCACCCTCAGTAGAATGCTGTGGCATCACAGCTCACAGCAACCTCAAACTCTTGGGCTTTAGTGATTCTCTTGTCTCAGGTTCCCAAGTAGCTGGGACTACAGGTTCCCACCATAATGCCAGGCTATTTTTTGTTGCAGTTGTCATTGTTGTATAGCTAGCCTGGGCTGGGTTCTAACCAGCCAGCCTCGGTGTATGTGGCTGATCCTATAACCACTGTACTATGGGTGCCGAGCCTATGTAGCTTCTCTTTAGGGAGGAATGAAAACATTTTTTTTTCAGGATTGCCCATGCTAGAGTGCCATGACCTCAACCTAGCTCACAGCAACCTCACACTCCTGGGTTCAAGTGATCCTCCTCCCTCAGCCTCCCAAGTAACTGGGACTATAGGTGCCTATAGCAAAGCCTGGCTGATTTTTCCATTTTTAGTAGAGATGGGGGTCTCACTTTGCTCAAGCTGATCTTGAACTCCTCACCTCAAGTGATCCACCCACCTCAGCCTCCCAGAGTGCAAGGATTACAGGCGTGAGCCACTGTACCCAGCCAAAAAAAAATTATGTTTTTATTTCAAAAACATGGCTTCCTTTTCCAAGTTTTATCCCTGGGAACCTGTTCTTCACTTGGTTTCCTGCAGACACAATAATAGAAGCACTTTGATTTCTCTGAGCTACCACATTGAGGTGAAGCTATTACAGATTTTATTATATTCCATAGGAAAAAGATAAGACTTTTAATGCTCTTTGGATTACTGTTGCAATTCATAAAAAGGTCAGTAAAATAGCATTCTGAAAATGCTCTCACCTTCCACCACATGCAATAAACATCCATGGGGGAAATTTTTCTTGGCTTCCTTGTAGATCCTTAGTCATTCAGTGTCTAATCCAAATGGGTTCTCACTGGTAAACTCAATTCTTTTGTTCCTTTACAATAGTTTAAATTGTTCCTTTCTCGCTATCACTGAATTTGTCTGTTTAAACCTCCAGAATTCTAACACCATAAATTGTTTTATGACTTTTCAGAAAAAGACAAACTAGTCCTCCATTTTCCCCACATCAGAGTTTCCATGGATTGGTGTTAGGATTCAAGCAGATCAGGATGCCACAGAGGTTTTAAGTCATTGTTCAACCTTCTTCACACGGCCCCACGCTGACTTGGCCACATGAGAAATGCAGTGGGTGCTCCCTGCTCTTTGTCCTTCTCTCACTTTCTCCAATGTCACCTCCAAAAATGAAAACGTCCCATTATGTCAAGTTTATCTTTCTGTTATTACACCTCTTCACGGTATTTTTTAATGTTTTGCTCCTTTTGAAACTGAATTTCCCCAACTATTTGTGACATTTTCTCTTTCCTCTCAAAGAGTTCTGACTGAGGGGCATTCTAAGCCTGGAGGGAGGACGGATCCATCTAAATTCAATCAGATCCTCTCTGGGCTGGAGGCCTATTTACTGACTGAAGCAGACTTCTGGTAACCTCCTCACCAAATACATTTTCCTCCTCTTCCAGGGCAACAGCTAGAAACTAATGTTATAGCCACTGTCGCAGCTAATTATGGCCACAGGACTCAATTTGTTACCAATGCAATGCAACCAATGGGTGCAACTTCTGCTTCCCTTGGTTAGCAGAAAATGATTTGCCCTGGACTTATAGATATGCCTGAGATGCAGCCTCTGCCTTCCACACAAGCCAGTGCCCTAGGAAACAGAGGAAGATGCTGGAAGCAACCATGTCCCTGAATGGCCATTTAGAGCAGAGCTGTTATAACTTCAGTCAGGTAGGTTGTTGCATGAGAGAAAAGTAAGCTTTGGTCTGTTGCAAATCACGGTATATTGTATATCTGGGGCTTTTTGATTCAGCAGCTTGTCCTTTACTCTGATTGTTCCTGTGAGCCAGGATGGATTTATTCCTTTTCATCACATATTATCCCATAGCACATGGAAATGCCCTGTGGAGGTGGCCTCTGCTGCAATCATGCCACATATAATTCATTCAGTCAATGTTTAGTGAGCTCAGAATTCATACAGCATTCAGGACTAGGCACTGTGTAGGAAATGATAGCAGCCTTGCTTCTCAGATAAGAGATAAATATTACCAAGAGGAAGAATCATGAAAGACCTCCAAAAGGATGCAAGGAGCTGGTGGGATTGCAAACTAATACAACCTCCATGGAAAGAAGTATGGAGAATTCTTAAAGGACTAAAGTCAGTCTTGCATTTGATTCTGCAATTTCATTACTAGGTATCTACCCAAAAGAACAAAATCATTTTACCACAAGGACATTTGTACTATAGTGTTTATTACAGCTCAATTCACAATTGCCAAGAAATGGAAGCAACCCAAGTGCCCATCAACCCATGAAGGGATTAACAAACTGTGGCATATGTATACCATAAAGATGGAAATGTTACATCTTCTGTGTTTACCTGGATGGAGTTGAAACACATTCCTCTTAGTAAAGTGTCTCAAGATTGGAATGAGAAGTATCCAATGTACTCAATACTAATATGAAACCAATGTACAGGGTGGACATAAAATTTGTGTGCAATTTAAAATAGTTTACATTAACATGAACTTGATGTCCATAATATAAGTCCTCAAGAAAGAAAAAACACAAGTATAGTCTAGTAGCGGGGGGAGGGGTCTATAGGAGGGACATTGGTGGGATGTCACCTAATGTGTACATTGGAGGGTGTTCAACACGAGGTGTGAAGGGCTCAACTACAACCTGAACTTTACTGTAGAAATGAAGACAATGTAACCTAAATATTTGTACCCTCATATAATCTGAAATTTAAAAAAAAAAAGATTTCTTCAAAAAAAAAAAAAGATGTAGTGGTGGAGCATGTGGGGCTTCAGGTATGCAAAGGATTTCATAAATGGGGATAAGTTTTTATTTTTCTCTCATTATTTACTTAAGCTAGTGAACTATTAGGCTAATGGGCAAGTATAACTCACGATTGTTTTCATTAGCCATTTTTCAGGTGATTTTTGTATGACTGTAACTCTCTTGAAATAAAGTCCCATGTGCACATCTGTTAATACGTAACTGACATGCTGGGAGGAACCACTACAATTGGAGGGATCGAATCGTTTTTCTTTGTTCTCAGCATCCTGTAAGAATGTGGTGTGGTGGTTCACACCTATAACCCCAGCACTTTCTGAGGCCTTAGTTGGGTACGGGAGAGGTTCCTTTGAGGTCAGGAGTTAAAGGTCAGCCTGAGCAATACAGCCAGACCCTATCTCTACAAAAAAATGGAAAAAAAATTAACCAAGGGTAATGGCACATGCCTACGGTCTCTAGCTCCTTGGGAAGCTGAGGAAGGAGGACTGTTTGAACCCAGGAATTCAAGATTTTGGTAAGATATGCTCACACCACTGCACTCCAGCTTGGGCAATAGAGCAAGATCCTGTCTCAAAAAAAAAAAAAAAAAAAAGAAGAAGAATAAATTTTATATTTATTTTGTTCAAAATGGCCTAACTCTTGAATTTTGCATATGACATTTGCTTTTTTTAAATCTGACACTATGGGCAGTGCCTATGGCTCAAAGGAGTAGGGCACTGGCCCCATATACCAGAGGTGGAGAGTTCAAACCCAGTCCCAGCCAAAAACTGTTAAAAAATCTGACATTATGTCTTTTTTCTATACGAGAATGTAAGCTTTCTGAAACAGGGACCTTTTTTACCCTACTATACCTGCAGTGTCTAGAAAATGGTCTGACACTCAGGAAATATGCAGTGAATAAATGAATAAATGCTGTACATGAGAAGCATCGATGTTCTGTGCTTCTTCTTCACCCAGGTAAATGCCTTGCTTTTGCATAAAGGTCTTCAGGGTCTGCTGCATTGTTTGGGCGTCACTCCAGGCAAGGAGGCCAGAGTTCTGCAGAGCACTCACTCTCCTCTGGAGCTCCTTTCCTGTCACATCCCCAGGACCCTGACCCTGCCCTCAGGAGGAAAACTGTCTTATAAAGGAATTTCTTAGTTGTTAATTCAGAGAATACTTACCTATCACCTGCTGTATATCAGATACCTGCTATGTGTTGCAGGCACAATGCTAGTTCCTAGAGGCAATAGGAAAATAGCAAGAGAGACTCTGCTCATCCTCTAGTGATTTGTGCTATGGAGCATAGGCAAGGCAAAAATTACACATCTTGTAAGCCAACTGCCACATCTTGGAAACATATAAACACTCATGTGACAAAGAACTGAGGCCTCCTGCCCACAGCCATGTGACTGACACATCAAGGAAGTAGATCCTCCATCCTCACTCAAGGCTTCAGTTACTGAAGACACTGCTGACCTCTTGACAGCAACCTCGAGAGAGACCCTGAGCTGGGATCACCATCTTATCCCAAATTCCTGACCCACAGAAACTCTGAGAAACCTTTGTTTATTGTTTTAAGCTACTCAGTTTGGGAGGTAATTTATTGCACAGCAATAGATAACTAACAAAGACTTCTGTTAAAATGAACTTAAAAATGGGATGCTAAACATGGCTGATGGTAGCAAACATTTTCACCCAAGATGAACATGGTGCAAAGATTTCTCAGGCGGGTCATTATACAAAGCACAAATCATACCCTGAGAATATAGAGCCATGAGGTTTCTCCTTGGTAACATCACAACTTCAGCCTGACATGCTGATCTTCCAAAAAGCCAAGCAAAGAGGGTCTGATGAAGCAAGTACACAATGAGTCTAATTTGCTCATCCTTGAAAAGAAATTGGGATGTCTTCACAAAGGATGATGTAAAATGTGTGTGTATCTGCACACATGTGTTAATTTGACAATTAACTGTTGGTTAGTTCTAAAATCCCAGCAAAATAAACTGTTGACCCATTTAGTTTAAAATAACATTAAAAAATTAAATATAGTAAATAATAAAACATGCCTCAGAGAGAAAGAGTGAGAGTGCAGACCTGGAAATAATGAGGCTACTTTGTCATTTGACCACTTCAGTTGCCCCTTTGGTACCTTCCGGTTTCCCCACCTCTCACAGTTCCCTTCTGTTTCCACTGGAAATGACACCACTTGGATTCTGATCCTGAAGCATTACGACTTTCATAAGCGTCAAGGAGGTATTCTCCACTGACCTAGTATCAGTTTCCTTCTATAAGACCTATGCCAAAGTCTCAAATCTCCGCTTTCTTTGGCTCAGATCTGAGATCAGCCAAGCTTTTGCAGCTTTTCTCCATGACTCCTACCCTTGCACCCCAGGCTACCTTTGCCCACTGTCTAGCCGGGACTCTGTTCCACAGTTAGTGCTAACACGTCAGTTGCTTTCTCATTGCCATAAGCATTAACATCATCATTGCTATCATCTACAGCAGCACGATTCCTTGCCTAGATTTCTGGCCCTTTGTTCCCTAGCTGGTTGTCTTTAGTGGGAAATCCTAGCTAACTGGTGTTATGGGCTCTCAACTTTGCTCAGAAATACAGAATCTTCCTATCTTAGCCGATTGCCCCAACCCACCTTGCCTCCCTGAATCTTTGACACCTATAGTGCCTCTTTCCATAGAGTCACAGCTTGTTAGGGATGGAAGGCACCTTACAGATCCTCCTCTTTAACCCCTACATTTAGAGATGAGAAAAGCAAAATGTAGAATTAGTAATAGGTGGAATGACTAGAAGACCCCACTATCCACACTTCAAGCCCAAGGTACCCTTTTCTGTAGCTATGATTCTTAGCCAGGCATGATTTTGACCCCCAGGCAACATTTCTGATTGTCACAACTTGGGGGTGAGGTATGCTACTGGCATTTAGTGATGTTGAGGAACATTCTTAGTCTCTACCCACATTTAGCCCTACAACTGTAGATGGCATTTTATTATGTAGAAGAGAAACAAGGTTAAGAAATCAACCCCTGGCTTGGTGCCTGTGGCTCAAGCGGCTAAGGCGCCAGCCACATACACCCAAGGTGGCGGGTTCGAATCCCCAGCCTGGGCCCGCCGAACAACAATGATGGCTGCAACCAAAAAATGGCCGGGCGTTGTGGCAGGCGCCTGTGGTCCTAGCTACTTGGGAGGCGGAGGCAGGAGACTCGCTTGAGCCCAGGAGTTGGAGGCTGCTATGAGCTATGATGCCATGGCACTCTACCCAGGGAGATAGCTTGAGGCGCCGTCTCAAAAAAAAAAAAAAAAGAAAAAAAGAAATCAACCCAAGGACACTTAGCTAGTCAGTACAAAAGCCATCAATTCCAAGTCTATCTGGCTTTGAGACACAATCTACTTTCCACCCTGGTGCCCTTGTGAAAATAATTAACCTCCAGTGTTAGTATTATATATTATTATATTATATTATTATTATAGAGTATTATGTATTATATACTATATGTATGTATTGCCCTTTTTTATTTTCCCAAAATTGGACCAGTTTTATTAATGATTCTATTGAATTTTGCAAATGTAAACTTGCTCCCAGGGGCAGAAAACTACTGCCCTCCCTTGGTGAGAAGAGAAAGTAGCTTCAGCAGGTGGTGCTGGGCCCTGGCCCAAGCCTCCAGAGGAGCCCTAAAGATTCACAAGGTCAGCACAACAAAGAAGACACGGACAGTGCTGGCAGTGGGAATAAGATGTCATGTTTTGTTCTCATTTGAATAAGAACTACATGAGAAAAGAGAAATATTTCCTGGACTCGTACGTACTTTTCTTTCACAAATACTTCCTTGTAAGTTAATATGCCTCCAGAGGCCTTCAACCAAAAGTGAGCTTTTCTGGGTGCTCTTGGCTACAGGCAGCTGGCACCAGGTCCACAGAGCCCTGACAAAAGTGTGGAGGAACAGGAATGGACAGAAAACAAAAATAAGAAACAAAATCGCCTAAGAAGAGTTTTCAGAGTTTATCTTGTCACCCACCTGCAAGAGACGGAGAAGTGAAACAAAGCCCTTTGGTTTCCGTGATGGTGTTTTAACAGGAGACCGTGGCAGGTGGTGTCATGCTGGTGCTTTGACTGTGCTGGTGTTCAGACTCAGCCATCAGCAGCCACCTTCTCTGTCCAATCCAGCACTCATGTTTTGTCCATGCTTCTAAGTGTACTTTTATGATTTTTTGCATTATGCACAATCTATACATATAGGCCATCTAAATCTGGAAAATCATGATAGGGTCTTGATGGAATCATGTCATCTTTCAGTGGAATTTTATTAGTAATTTGGCTCCAATCCTTATAATTACTTGAGTGGCATGAGAATAATCAGTGAATAATAATAATCAGTGAATAATCAGTGAATCGATGGTCACTACTTACCATAAATATTATTTTGATGAATCACAGCTCCTTTATTCCTTTCTCTTTCCTCAACCTTACTTCTAACTTAGCACAATTATCATTTCATTGCTTATTTATTGGTATGAGAGGTTATCCTGGAAGCTTGTAAATTTCCAGGGTAGGAACCATGTCCCATTTTTCTCTGTATCCCCAGAGCTTAGGATAGTAACTGGCACAAATTAAGTACCTAATAATAATTGGTCAAGTAATCTAAAGAATGAATAAATAATTAATTGCATGAGTAAATGAATGAAATAACAAGCCAAGACCACTGGATTTCCCAGAATGTCTTTGTCTGCCAAATGTAAGGACACAGAGCCCACATCTTGCCACTGTCAGTGCACCGGGGAATGAGACCAGGGAGGAGTCTCTGCGACACCAGGAAGTTGTCTCTGGTAGTGGAAGCCAAGTAGCCACTGAATGCTATTCAGAACTGCAAGTAAAGGTATCAACTTTCAGGGCTATATTTATTGCATACACAGGTGAACTTGAATCTTACAGTATGGAAGAAATGTAAACTTGCCACCTCCCAAAACCTCAACAGGAACTGCAACAACCAGTATTGCTCTAGCACAGTGAAGTTCTGTGCCTTCTGCCTTCCAAAGGTTAAACACCTGCACACTGGTGGCCATGAACTGGAGGAACACCACAATCCTTTGTGCTCCAGTATTCTGTCCCCCTGGGACACCTAGGCACTCCTAGAAAACTCCAGATGCAGTTCTAACATACTCTACATCAGCGTGTCCATTCTACTCAACGTGAAGTCTTTATATGATAAACGGCAAGTTGATTGTCTTCCTACTTTCAGCTTCCTTGTCTGAGAAATGGAGATAATTAAGTTAGTTTATAACTTAATAATTCTTGGCTCAAGTGGCTATGGTGCCAGCCACATACACCTAAGGTGGCAGGTTCAAATCCAGCCCCAGCCCGCCAAACAACAATGATGGCTACAACCAAAAAAAATAGCCAGGCATTGTGGCAGGCGCCTGTGGTCCCAGCTACTTGGGAGGTGGAGGCAGGAGACTCGCTTGAGCCCAGGAGTTGGAGGTTGCTGTGAGCTGTGATGCTACGGCACTCTACCCAGGGGACAGCTTGAGGCTCTTGTCTCAAAAAAACATATAATAATAATAATAATTCTTAGCAATGGACCAGACATACACTAAATACTTAACCATTAAGGATTATAATATAGTCCCTGATGCTAATGATACAAGAAAAATGATCATTGCAACTACTATGTGTTAAGTGCAAGAGCTGTGAGTTCAAAATGCTGTGGGAACGCCAAGTGAACATACTGTCCTTCAAGATTTGCCTCATCTGAGACTGGAGGATAATTAGGAATTTGGGTGTAATCAAGTGAAAAGAGAGGAGGTGGGGACAACATGGGCAAAGGCACAGAGATTAGAAACCTCCTGGCACAGGCCAGACACAGCCAGCAGTTGGTGTCACTGGAGCACTGGGCTGCAGATATGGCAGGCAAGGTGGCAAGGGCAGTTAAGATGGACTTTGTGCTGTGATGACAGCCCCTGGGCTATGCTAACCCAGGAGTCATTTGATCATTCCTGCATTCAGAAAGAACGTAGCTGCAGAGAAGACAGTGACAATGTGGACTTCACCCGAGTCCGACCAGTTCCTAGCAAGTGGCAAAGGTTTATGAATCTTTTCTGGATTCTGTAAATGGCTTACTGCAAAGAAGTTCCCAAATAACTTAGATAAGACTCCTGGATGACCCCGCAATCACCCTTGTTTACCTATGACCATGCCAGACACACACCCTCCAGGTTCCCATTCTTTACCTCATAAATAATTAGGTGAACTTTTTTGTCCCTGGTAATCAGAAGAAAATGCCTGTTAATAAAATGTGGGTTAAGATTCTCTTCTTCCCCAGCTTCCTGACCTTTGGCCCAGCTTGTAGGCCTGCCTGGCATCTGCTCCTGGGAACAGGCTGGCATTAGGACACCCTCTGGTCTACCGTCCAGTCAGGCCATCCCCAATCACCCCCTTTGCTCCGGCTGGTTCTCTCTCACCTTGTGTATCCCTCTCTATTTTGATGCTTGCAGATGTCACCATCAGAGCATTCCTCATATAGCCATACATCCTTTCTCCCGGGCCCCCACCCCCACCTGGCAATAATCCTTTTGAATAAAGTCTTTCCATAGTAAGTCTCAAATCATGCTTTATTGGACAATGGATTGGACAGGGGCAAGCCTGGAAACCACACAGAAATCACTGCAATAGTCCAAGCCAGACAGTCTGAACTAGGACACTGATATGGATGGAGAGGCAAGAAATGTTTGCCAGGGGCAGCGCCTGTGGCTCAAATGAGTAGGGCGCCGGCCCCATATGCTGGAGGTGGCAGGTTCAAACCCAGCCCCAGCCAAAAACTGCAAAAAAAAAAAAAAAAAAGGAAAAGAAAAGAAATGTTTGCCAGGCAAATATGGTGGGAATGGTGAAGAGCCAGACAAGAAAAGAAGGATCAGGTCCTGCCTGGGCACCCTCCCTGGGAGCTGCATCAGAACCAAATGGTGC
>CAUYQV010057718.1:0-11658 GCA_963574575.1 Galagoides demidoff
GGCGTTGTGGCGGGCGCCTGTGGTCCCAGCTACTTGGGAGGCTGAGACAGGAGACTCACTTGAGCCCAGGAGTTGGAGGTTGCTATGAGCTGTGATGCCATGGCACTCTACCCAGGGGGATAGCTTGAGGCTCCATCTCAAAAAAAAAAATCACTGTATTTAACTGGATATATTAATTGATGTCATGAATACTAAAGGATTCATTATTTCATATGTTGAGTTCTATAAAGTGAGAATGTTTTATTCAAGTCTCTTTTACCCTCCAAATTCAAAGACTCTGATCAATTCTTTTTCTCAAAAGCACACATAAACACATACTTTCTCTCATGAGAAGCTAGCTTAATTCTTACTTTGTTTTTTTTAGACAAGATTCCTGTGCTAAAAGAAAGAAAATTACCTGTGGTAGGAATTGGAAAGCATCTGTGTGGTGTGGCAACAGGTAAGTAAGCACAATAATAATGTCTAAATTAACACGTTAAGTTCTGTCTTCACCTGGTTTTAACCATGTCAGTGGTCTCTTTTAGATTTCTTATGTTTACAACTTATTAATCTTTATAGTAGCATTGGCCCTGTATTGTATCAAATACAGGGCTTTCCTATTTATCTTCTCATTTTGGCCATTTTGCAGAATGACAAAAGATTTTATATGTAAATATTATGTCATATTGGGCTTTAAAGCGCTTTAGTTTATATTGTAATTGAAAAAAGGAAACAGAGCATTTATAGAAAATGCATGATTCCACCTGAGATGCTTCTGGTTTCTTTAGCGGCATCGCTTAGAAAGAACTCTAAAATCTATCCCACTATAAGATTATTGTATTTCTGGTTTAGCGCCCATAGCTCAGTGAGTAGGGTGCCAGCCACATACACTGAAGCTGGTGGGTTCGAGCCTGGCCCGGGCCTGCTAAACAACAATGACAACTGCAACCAAAAAATAGCTGGGCATTGTGGAGGTTGCCTGTAGTCCCAGCTACTTGGGAGGCTGAGGTAGGAGAGTTGCTTAAGCCCAAGAGTTGGAGGTTGCTGTGAGCTGTGATGCAACAGCACTCAAACTAGGGCGACACAGTGAGACTCTGTCCCCCAAAAAAAAGATTATTGTATTTCAGCATGCTGGGGGAAAAGAAAAAATAAATTTTATACCAAAAAAATCTAGACCAGGTGTAGTGGGTCATACTTAATAATCCTAGCACTTTGGGAAGCTGAGCTAGGAGGATCTCTTAGGGCCATGAGTTTGAGACCAGCCTGGGCAACATACTCTACAAAAAAATGTTTTTTTAATTTTTTAAATCAAATATTTCTTGTCATACTACTTCTGTTTATCAGATCTAGCAGGATAAAGTGAAAACAGCATGTGCTTTGGAATCAGATAGTCTAGCCTTTAGCTCTTTTGCATAACCTTGCCAGATAACTTATCTGAGCTTTGGTTACCTCATCTATAAAATGGGAATACTAACATAATTTACCAGATTACATGTAAGGTGTCTGGCACATACTATGTTAGCTGTTGTTACATCATCATCCTGCCTGTTGCTAGTTTCACTGTCTACCCATCATGAAGAACTTGGACCCTCCATAAAACATTATTCAAATTGCCTGGAAATAACTTCAAATACTGTCAACAGTGGAGTGCATGGACAGTGGTGGTCCCATAAGATTATAATACTGTATTTGTGCTATAACTTTTCTATGTTTAGATACACAAATACTTAACCATTGTGTTAAAATTAGCTGCGGTATTCAGTACAGAAACATGCTGTGTAGCCTAGGAGTAATATGCTGTACTGTATAGCCTGGGTAGGTAGTAGGCTGTACCCTTTTGGTTTGTATAAGTAAGTGTTAACATCCTTTGTGTTGTTGCACAAGAATGAAATCACCTCTCTGTGCATTGCTCAGAACGTATCTGCATTGTTTAACCAAAGTATGGCTATCCTTTCTCATACCTTATATTATTGAAAGCCTTCTGAACTAAACCGATTCTATCTTGGGGTGAAGGGAGGACGCTCCTTGATTCCTCCCATCTAATCCAGATTATAGCCTACAGCCACCATTTCTCATGTTCTGCACACTTTTCCCCTTTGATGCACTCTATCTACATCCTCCCACCATCTCTGCTGCAGTTGCTTATTACCCTTTTTGAAATTCTGTTTCCTTCTCGTTTGTAACACACTTTCCCTACTTCTTTGTCATTCTTTCCATTTCTTTCACGGTCTCCCACCCCTAACTGTCCTTTAAATATTAATATTCAGGCCCATCTGCCACACACCTAATGGGTTTCCCCTTCTTTAAACCCTTTAATAGTTTCCAGGGCCCTGCAAAATAAAGTCCACACTCTTTGACATAACATCCTAGCCTCAAGCTGGCTTCTGCCTTGCTCTCTTTACCGTTCCTTGTCTCCATCTTTATATTCAGCAACATCAAACCCTGTGTAGTTTTCCATTTACCATATTGTTTCTACTATACCTATAATTCTACCCCCTCCCACCCACTGACCCAAACAGTAGAACTGGTCAGTTTCTACTCCTCCTTCAGTGCCGCTATCACCACACTAAAGGAACCTTCTTGAATAAGATATGCCTCTTAGTATTACCATAATATTATATCTTAATTATCTGTTTGTATATCTAATTCTCCCAGTATGTTATGAATTTTTTGAGCATAGGCATATGCTAGTGCAGTGCTTGTTATGTCACAGGAACTTAGTACATGTTGGCAGGAATTAAAATCTTCTTAATTTTTTTTCCTTGTCCATTTCTATCTCTATGACTTTGTCACTTAAAGGAGGGGCAGAGATAAATTGCTTAAGCTATGTCTAATTCTGAAATAATTCTTTTAAAAATTGTTCTATTCACATTTCTGAAAATCATTTACTTATGAATAAAATAGTGACTGGATACATTTTGCCAGAAAATAACTTACCAAATGTTACATTAGCTATGAATTTCTTTAAATAATAGGTTTCTAATATTTATTGGATTAAATTCATATGTTGATTTAAACTTACTACTGAGATTTCAGATCATTAAATACTCACTTGTGACAATTTAGGGACATAATTTTTTTTTTTTTTTTTTTTGAGACAGAGTCTCAAACTGTCACCCTGAGTACAGCTCATAGCAACTTCAAACTCTTGGGTTTAAGCAATTCTCTTGCCTCAGCCTCAGTTGGGCCTACAGGTGCCCGCCACAGTGCCTGGCTATTTTTGTTGTTATTGTTGTCATTTTTGTTTTAGCTGGCCCAGGCTGGGTTCGAACCTGGCAGCCTCAATGTATGTAACTGGCGCCCTACCCACTGTGCTACATGTGCCACCGGGTCATAAAATTTTTAAATATATGTGTTTTTTGGTTGAACAGACACAAAATGACAATCTAATCAGAAAATGTGGATTTTACATTTGGGGTCATTACAATCTTGTCAACATTATAGCTATTCTCAGTGGGAAGTAGCCAACATCATCAAAAAATCCATTTATTTAGTTTTAAAATGTACTAATTCTTTTACATTTTAATATGCAGTGCATCCACCTCTAAATTTATATCAATCATTGTTCCATCCTCAGCGCTTAGCAGATGAAAGGCATTCAGTGAATGTTTGCTGAGTGCGTGCGTGTGTGCATGCATGTATATATGTGTGTGTGTGTGTGTGTGTGTGTACATACTAAGGCTGTTCCTCACAGAGGCTGCTTTCTACATTCTGACCCCCTGCTCCCTGCTCTTTTTTGTGAACTTACTTTTCAAGACTATCTTGTTGACCTAGCATCAACCTAAGCAGGACTGCCTTTTTAAATTTCTTTGTATTTCATAAGATGGTATTTAAGTGCAGGTGAATAAATTCTTTCTATACAAGTTCTTTCCTCAGCTAACATAAGAGAAATGAAGATAAATTCAAGTAGCTGGGCTAAAAGTTTTTCATGTTGTAGCTCTTAAACCGCGCATAGTTTTTATTGGGAAGTAGGTTGTATACAGAATAAATCAATTAGAGAAATTGAGAAGATAGTAAGAAAGGGCAAATTTAAACAAAATTGATAATTGATGGTAAAATTATTATAAGTATAAAGCTAAGTAGGTTTGTATTGATGTGAAAAATATTTATTTTTAAAGATGATGTGGTTTGGGGGCCACATAATTGTGTTTGCAGATCTTGCATTACGATGTTTGGTTGAAACCTATGCTGCCAGTTGTGAGGAAAGAAATGAAGAACCTTTAGCCAAACGCATAAAGAATGATAAAACAGAAAAAGAAATTAACACTTTGGCCAAGGAAGGAAATGAAAAAAATGTCCCAGAGAAGTGGACCCCTGTGGCTGGCATTGTTATTGCACTCTGTTGTCACCACAGGTGTGATTGGAGACATTATGTGGGCAAAGAGTATTTCAGGGCTCTGGACCTCGGAGCAGTGGAATTCCACTATTTCCAGCGAATGAGTAGTTGGGCGACTTGTGGGATGCGGAAAACAGCTATGGAAGCCTCAGATAGTACCACGAAGAGGAAAGATAATCCGAACGATGACAGTGAAGAGCATGACGATGGAGGATGTGGAATCACAGATGACAGCACTGAAAGCTTGCCTGGGTAAGTGACTGCTTCTGTAACGCACAGCACTGAAGGAGAGAGATTATGGCTATACTTTCTCTTAGGTGACCACTGCCAACAATTTAGTTGTGGGCATGTATTTAACAGTCTTATTTTAGAATAAGTTAAAATACACACATTTTTATTGTAGCCATAAATAAAATGTGTCTTGGAAGCATGGGACATAGCACCTGATATATTATGCATTATTTAGTAGTCTTTCAATAAACATAAATTTTAATAGTGTTTTGTGTGTATTTATTTGATTTAGGCTTCTTACTGTTGAAGAAAAGAAGAAAATAGGGCATCTTTGTAAATTGCTCATTGACCAAGGTCGAGTCCAGTATTTGCAGCAGAAGGGATTCAGTCCTGCCTTACAGTACTATACAGACCCTCTGGTGTCTTTGGAAAATGTATTGCTTACTGCTTTACCAAATCATTCTTCATCTCCAGAAGCAACTGCTTAATGGAAAAGAAATTTGAACGATATCTGTCTTCCACCAAAAAAGAAGTTTTTAATTATATTTTTATATTCACAAAAATATAATTTAAATAGCAGACTATATGAACATTAAAAAATGCTGTGGCCTCATTAAACTTTTGGTAATAGCTTTGTTTTTTACTTCAGAGGTCCAAACATGAGAGAATTCACCAAATTCCCAAAGTAATCCTCCTCCGCAGGGCATCTTGAATTATATTATCCATCAATATTTACAGAGATTGGTAAAGTAGTTGAACAGTTGACTTGGTGATCTGAAACACACATAATACGTCAACATCATATTAAGTTTTTATTCGTATTAATTGTGGAAATTCATTTTCTTTTGATACTGTTCAGTATTTTTTTATTTATCAAGTTCAAAATGTGGTGATTGTCAGTTTGTAACAAGGGCTAATCTGAGAATTTGGCTTATGTGTGGATTTTTTTTTCCATGCAGATCTGTCAAGGACAGTTGTAATATACTCACATGCAAACAAGTTCAGAGATGTTCACAGTCCTTGAAATCACCTTAAGATTTCAAGAGCCATTCCTGTTTTATTATCAGAATTTGTCCATGACGGACACCAAAACTGAGGAGATGTTTTCAAAGAAAAAGATTATTTTACTTTTCACTTCATTTTTTGTTGGATAATTATCTAGTTAGAACTTCCAAAAAGATACTTATAAGCGTAATTCACAAATTAAGTTTGAAATTTGCAGATAACTTTGACATTAATTATATCTTTTATCAGGTCATCTTTTACATATAAGCACAAACAATAAGTATGTTCTCTTCATACTTATGGCTTGGGAAAATATGTTTGGGAAAATGATATGGAATAAAGTGGAAATTAGATAATGAAACCAAAACTTTCTCACATTAAGGCCTTATTTGACTCATGAATCATTTCTATGCACAAGCAAATATTAAACCAAACATACAGTAGGACTGTTATTCTCTTCCATGTCTTATCCATGATTTTTTTCCTCCTGTATTTGTAAAAATTGTCTTAATTGTTGATACATTTTCCAAAACAAAGATCCAGAACTACTAATTTTAGATATTATAATGATAGGTGTAGATTACGTGCATTGTTGAATAAGAGACTAGCCCATTTTTCATTCCTGACTTTTGTTTGATCTCATACGTTTGTCAAACCATCTAGGTTCAGATTCCCACCCTCCTGCTACTCAGTTATGTGTCCTGAGGCATGCTCCTTAGTCTCTTTGTGCCTCAGTTTCCTCCTCTAAAACCAGGATGAGGGTAACAATAATGCCTACCTCACAGCTGTTGCGAGCATCAAATGAGGTAACACAAGTACAGTGCTTAAGAGTCGTTGGAGCACAGAGGAAGTAATCAATAAACATTAACTAGTAATAGCAGTGGTGGTAATTAATGAATCTATTTTTAATATCCATAGGCAAGCTTTGATTTTATTATCTCTTCAAGTTTGTTAATGTTTTTCTCTTGTTACAAGTTTTATGTCAAATACTATTAAGGTAGTTTTATTACTTTTTTAAGTTAGTTATACCCTCCCCAACCAAGAGAATGTAAATGAAGGTAATATATCATTCAATAATTAACCTTATTTATTTTGTCAAGCAATGCTATAATAATAATTTGTGTAATAAAATTTGTTTTGCATCATTCAACAATTTGTGCCCATAAATAAAATATATTCAACAACAGGATTCCTGTAATGGCTGCTTCCTGGAGTAATAGGCCGTTAGGTGGAACCTGTTAGCCTCAGCATCTAGAGCTCTAGGAAGGAAAAATTTCAAGTCAGATAGAATTACACATAAACCATTTCTTTGGAACCTTCAGCCCTCAAGATCCTAACATCGTGGCCTCAGATTCAACATAATAGCTCTTAGTCTGCATTTCATGCTTTTTTGGTACTGCCTGTTGTTTGAGGCAGTGAAAGTCAGAGGTGCAATAATTTTCTTTTCTTTTTTTGCAGTTATTGGCTGGGGCCAGGTTTGAACCCACCACGTCCGGTATATGGGGCCAGCACCCTACTCCTTTGAGCCACAGGCACCACCCTGCAATAACTTTCTTGTTAGCTGAGGTTCTCAGCATTACAGACCTCTGTGCTCTTGTGGGAGTATATGCATGGAAGAGCAGTGGACACCTTGAAAACCTTTTTGCTACTGAAGCTAAACCTGAGCTTTGGTGTCTGAAAATTTCCAAGAAACGGTAAATAGGTCAGTTTCATATTTTTAGTTGTCTCCCTTAAAATGGGAGCAAATTGAGGCCGGATGTGGTGGGTCACACCTGTAATTCTAGTACCGTAGGAGGCCAAGGCAGGAGGATCTATTGAGGTCAGTAGTTCAAGACCAGCCTGAGCAAGAGTGAGAACCTGTTTCTACTAAAAATAGAAAAATTTCTAGGAGGATTGCTTGAGCCCAGGAGTTTGAGGCTGCTGTGAGCCAGGCTGAGGCCATGGCACTCTAGCCCAGGCAACAGAGCAAAACTGTCTTAAAAAAAAGAAAAAATGGCAAATGGGTATACATAAATGGGGGGGAAATGTTTTCTTTACAAGTAATGCACTGGAGATGCAACCTATAGTTTGTATTTGCTGACTAGAAAGGGAGTCAGAAGTAAGTCGGCTGAAATGTACATACGCAACATTTCACAGGTTTTATATTTTCTTTTCTTTCTTTTTTTTTTTTTTGAGACAGAGCCTCAAACTATCTCCCTGGGTAGAGTGCTGTGGCATCACAGCTCACAGCAACCTCCAACTCCTGGGCTCAAGCAAGTCTTCTGCCTCCACCTCCCAAGTAGCTGGGATCACAGGCGCCCGCCACAACGCCCGGCTATTTTTTTGGTTGCAGCCGTCATTGTTGTTTGGCGGCCTGGGCTGGATACAAACCTGCCACCTTAGGTGTATGTGGCTGGCGCCTTAGCCACTTGAGCCACAGGTACCGAGCCAGTTTTTATATTTTCAAAGCACGTGAAACAGGAAGAGGAAGCTTTTCCCCAGAATCCTAGGAAATTGCCACTGTTCTGTTATAATTGCTGTCCCCTGAATTGTTGAGGAGTCTCTTCTCCATATTTTTACCAGGTTTTTGTTTTATTGCTCAAGTTAATACTGTATTTAGATATAAAATAGCCAAAAATTAAAACTTTCATCCTTGGGGGAAAAAAAAATAGAAAAATGTATCTAATATTGACATGGAAATAAGATTTAATGTAAAAACATCCTTTATATTGACATCAAAATGGAAAAAAGATCTAATGAAAAACCCAAAACTTCATGTTCACTAACTAAACAACAGTCCCGTGGGGCCTGGTGAGAAGTGCCGTATTAAAGATAAACCCAAGACATTGTAAAACATAAATCTCTACAACGAGTATTAATCTGGTCTCAATTAGGTTTCATAAAATACACATACACACTCAAGAACTACCATACTGGCACAGTGCTATGACCCATTTAGCTCAATGATGTGTTTCTGACTGTGGTACCAAATACCACCATATGGGAAGATAAGCTTGTCCTTCAACACGCCATCCTGTGTCAAGATTATTATTTTTCTAGCCTTGTTTATCTTCACATGTAGTGAGAAAGTGACTGTGTGGCATCTCCATATAGCTATTTTTTGACCTGCAGAATTTCAACTTCAGCAAACCCCTTCTTGAACTTTAGAAGCATCTACCAGTGTTTTTCAACCTTTCTTATCTCACAGCACACTTGAACCTATAGTTGAACTTTGGTGGCACACTTAAATTATGTCGAGTTTAAAAAAATAAAAAAGGTAAAAAAAAGAATATACTGAGGCTGAGGCAGGTGGATTCCCTGAGCTCATTAGTTCAAGACCAGCCGGAGCTAGGGCAAGACCCCATCTCTAAAAATAGCCGGGCGTTATGGTGGGCGCCTGTAGTCCCAGCTACTCAGGAGGTGGAGGCAAGAGGATTGCTTGAGCCCAACAGTTTGCATTGAGGTTGCTGTGAACTGTGAGGGTGACAAAATAGATTGTCTGAGAAAAGAAAAAAAAAAAAATACTGTGCTTTGAACTACTTTCCAAGATAATTTAATTAATGATCTTCAAAAATGTTTACTGCAGGCTTGGCACCTGTGGCTCAAGTGGCTAAGGCACCAGCCACATACACCTAAGGTGGTGGGTTCAAATCCAGCCCAGACCCACCAAAACAACAATGATGGCTGCAACCAAAAAAATAGCCAGGCATTGTAGCAGGCACCTGTGGTCCTGTCTACCTGGGAGGCTGAGACAGGAAATTCGCTTGAACCCGGGAGTCAGAGGTTGCTGTAAGCTGTGATGTCACTGCACTCTACCCAGGGGGACAGCTTGAGGCTGTCTCAAAAAAAAAAAAGTGTTCACTGCACACCTAAGATCCTCTCCTGGCACACTGCTTGAAAATCACTGCTCTATACAATAACCGCTTCTTCATGTCCCACAGGTTCATGAACTTTACTGTTAACACAACGTCTGCCTTTGCCACTTGATTCTGCCCACCAAACCACCTCTATGCTTCTTCTCCATCTTAGCACCACCATCCATCTAGTTGCTTTGACAAAACTTAAGATTCATTTTGAACTCTTCCCTTTTCTTCATTCAGTTTTCAGTTCTGTCTCCTACTTGTCTTTTACATATTAAGTCTTTGCTTTCTGAAACTTGGCCCCAAACTTACAACTTTTTGATACCTGTCTTCTCCCAGGCTGTCCTCCAAGCTACTGCCTCTCTGACCTTGCCAAGATAGATCTAATCACCATTTCCTAAACAACTTCCTCTAAGGTTTTCTTGGTGAAAAACTCATTACTTAGATTATACTCCAATTTTTTCAAAGTAACTATTTGTTGCACTGAGTGGAACTAAAATCTACATTTCAAATCAGAAGGGTTATGCACATAGCAAAAGGTTATTCTCATTTTAGTGAATTATAAAACCATGATTTCTATTATAGTATCATGTCTTTGCTTTTTAACAGGAATGCTTTCTTTTTTAAAAGTTGAAAATTATCAGAGACTGAAATCCATATGGCAAAACCTCACATTTCAACTCTCAGTTTAAAATCTGCTAGCTGGGCGTGGTGGTGCATGTCTAGAGTCCTAGCTATTTTGGAGGCTGAGGCAGGAGGCTTGCTTGAGTCTATGAGTTCAAGGATGCAGTGCATTATGACTGCACTTGGGAATGGCCTCTGCACTCCAGCCTGGACAGCAGCAAACCCTGTCTCTTAAAAAAATAATAATAATAAATATATGTATATATACACACACACACATATGTTCTCCTAATATTTTTCATTCCTAGGTAAAATGGTTTGTTTGTGCTGTTTGTGAATTGTAGGAAAAGAAGCAGTGTCAGGGAAGGTCAATTCATGCCCTGACAGATGTGTGTGGCAAGCTGGTAGAATGAAGTAGTGGAGCTTTAAGAATCACATCTTCATTGGTTGTGCAGAAGCTTAGCAAAAGAATTTATTTCTTGACTCCACTTGAAAGACTTTGAATCTTTTCACCACCTCTCTCCACTTCACTTTTTTCCTCCCCACAATACTGACCAAGAGAAAAGAAACTGACAGAAAAGGCAAGATGAAATGAGGAATTAACAGAAAGATAGAAGCTAATTATATTCACATTCTTCGACTAAAAAAGAATATTTACTCTGTTCTACACACATACCTGCTCTTCTCCGTGACTCCTGTATGTACACATGCATAAACTGAAGGCCGAATAATTCCCGTTCCTCCTCTTCATCCATGCTCTCGCTGGGAGGAAGCGTTACTTCCAGTTTCAGCGGGTTGTCTCTGAAGTTGACAAACCTAACAGTTCACCAAAAAAGAGTACTTTATAGGTGCCATAGAAGTCTACCCTTATTTTTCTAGAGAAAGATCAATGATAATATACTAAATTGCTCTTTTTTAAACAGATTTCAATAACTGAACATCTTGGTGGGGGATGTGATACATCTCAAGAATCTTTTAAGTTTCTTTTCTAAAAGGAAAAAATATTAACTTTAGACACCTTTCAAAGCTTGCAAAAGTAACTATTAACCCATAGCATGATTAACATGATAGTTTAAGAGTAATTTTAATGCATCTTAAATATACAATTAAAGCTATGAACTTGATTTCTGCTAGTTTGTAGACCTGTGTCCTATTATTATTAGTAATTGAATAAATGAATGAATGTTTGTGGATGTATGTTTTGGTGTGTATTCACTATGACAGGAGATGAAATTTTGAAATAAAAATACTTCAGAGAGTTTCAGTAATAATTAGCAAAAAGTTGTACCTACCCTCTATCAGTACCATTTGCTTGTATCCATTTGTTGTTATTTAGAAGGAAAATAATTACTTTTATGCTTTTGATTTTCATATTGTAAAATAGGTTTGTTGGCTTGGCGCCTGTGGCTCAATTGGCTAAGGCGCCAGCCACGTACACCTAAGGTGGTGGGTTCGAATCCCCAGCCCGGGCCCACCAAACAACAATGACGGCTGCAACCAAAAAATGGCCGGGCGTTGTGGCGGGCGCCTGTAGTCCCAGCTACTTGGGAGGCTGAGACAGGAGACTCACTTGAGCCCAGGAGTTGGAGGTTGCTATGAGCTGTGATGCCATGGCACTCTACCCAGGGGGATAGCTTGAGGCTC
>CAUYQV010057719.1:0-10998 GCA_963574575.1 Galagoides demidoff
CATATTATATTTATAGATTTGTGTATGGTGAATTAACCCTGTGCCTCTGGGATAAAACCTACTTGATCATGGGTTTTATCAGTTTGAATAGGTTGTTGTATTATGTTTGCTAACATCTTGTTGCATATTTTTGCATCAAAACTTTTTAATGATATTGGTCTATAGTTCTTTTTATTTGTTGGGTCTTTTCCTGGTTTGGGGATTAGGTTGATATTTACTTCATAGAACATTTTGAGGATGATTCCTTCTTTCTCTATATTTTGGAAAAGGGTGTGCATAATAGGAACTAGTTCTTCTTTGAAGGTTTGATAGAATTCTGGTGTGAAACCATCTGGTCCAGGGGTTTTCTTTTTGGGAAGATTTTATATAATTGATTCTATTCAGTACTTGCTATTGGTCTATTAAGGATTTCTAAATCTTTCTGGCTGAGTTTTGGAAGGTATTATTTCTCTCTATATCGGTCCATCTCCTCTACATTTTCATATTTCTGGGAATAGAATTTTTGTAGTAATTGTTGAGAATCTTTTGTATTCTTATGGCATCTGTTGTTATTTCCCGTTTACCATTTCTGATTGTAGTTATTAGAGATCTTATTTTTCTGTTTCTGGTTAGCCTAGTCAAGGATTTATCAACTTTATTAATCTTTTCAAAGAACCAACTTTTTGCTTTGCTGGTCTTCTGAATAATTCTTAAGTTTTCAATTTCATTTAGTCCTGCTCTAATTTTGGTTCTTTCTTTTCTTCTGCAGAGCTTGGAATTAAATTGTTCTTCCTTTTCCAAATGCTTGAGATGTCCCACTAGGTTGCCAGCTTGTTCTCTTTGTTTTCTTCATGAAAACATCTAATGCTATATATTTCCCTCTAAGGACTGCCTTTGAAGTATCCCACAGGTTTTGACAGTTTGTGGCTTCATTATTATTTTAATCCAGAAATCTAATGATCTTCTTGATTTTGTCTATGACCCAGCTATCATTCAGCATAAGGTTATTTAGTTTCCATGATTTTATTTGCGTATGAAGATTTCTTTTTTTTTTTCTTGAGACGGAGCCTCAAGCTATCCCCCTGGGTAGAGTGCCATGGCATCACAGCTCGCAGCAACCTCCAACTCCTGGGCTCAAGCGAGTCTCCTGCCTCAGCCTCCCAAGTAGCTGGGACCACAGGCGCCCGCCACAACACCTGGCCATTTTTTGGTTTCAGCCATCATCGTTTTTTTGGCGGGCCCGGGCTGGGGATTGGAACCCGCCACCTTAGGTGTAGGTGGCTGGCACCTTAGCCAATTGAGCCACAGGCGCCGAGCCAACACCTGGCTAGTTTTAAAGAAGGAGATTTCACTCTGGCTCAGGCTGGTCTCCAATTCTGTGAATTTAAGAGATCTGCCCGCCTCAGTCTCCCAGTGTGCTGGGATTACAGCTGTGAGGCATGGCACCCTGCCTTCTATCTTCATTCTTATGCAAAAATTCATTCCAGATGAAATGAAGATTTAAATATTAAAATACATGAAATCATAACACAAATCAAGAGAGAAGCTGGGCATGGTGACTCACACCTGTAATCCCAGCACTCTGGGAGGCCGAGGCAGGTGGATCACTGTAGCTCAGGAGTTTGAGACCAGCCTGAGCTAGAGTAAGACCCCTGTATCTAAAAATAGCTGCATATTGTGGCTGGCTCCTGTAGTCTCAACTACTTAGGAGGCTGAGGCAAAAGAATCACTTGAATCTAAGAGTTTGAGGTTGCTATAAGCTGTTACACTAATACACTCTACTGAGGGGTGACAAAGTGAGACTCTTGTCTCAAAAAAAAAAAAAAAGTTAAGAGGAATAGAGAGGCTTCCTGAACAAGACATAAAATCTAGGCCCAGCAGTGGCTCACACCTGTAATCCCAGTGCTTGGGAGGCTGAGGCAAGTCGATCACCTGAGTTCAAGACCAGCCTGAGCTAGAGCAAGACCCCATCTCTAAAAATAGCCAGATGTTGTGGCAGGTACCTGTAGTCCCAGCTATTTGAGAGGCTGAGGCAAGAGAATCACTTGAGCCCAAGAGTCAGAGGTTGCTGTGAGCTATGTATGAACCCACAGCACTCTACCAGGGGTGACAAAGTGAGACTCTGTCTTAAAGGAAAAAAAAAAAAAACAGGGGTGGCACCTGTGGCTCAAAGGAGTAGTGTACAAACCCAGCCCTAGCCAAAAACTGCTGAAAAAAAAAAAAAGGAGGTAGGTCTGGAGTGGCTATCCAGGACCTTCTGCATTGCTCAGCAGACCACCTCCATTCTTAGGCTCCTTGGTGCCTGTGGCTCAAGCTGCTAAGGCGCCAGCCACATACGCCAGACCTGGCGGGTTTAAATCCATCCCAGGCCTGCCAAACAACAATGACAGCTGTAACCAAAAAACATCCAGGCATTCCACGACATTCTACCCGGGGTGACAGCTTAAGGCTCTGTTGCAAAAAAAAAAAAAAAACATAAGAATCTAGGAAATTAGTAAATTTGGCTATATGAAAATGGAAATATGTCCTTCTAGTAATCAAGAAGAAAGTCAAAAGATAAACCAAGCAAAGTATTTTCAGAACATTTGACAAAGGGCAAATCAATTTTAAAAATCAATTTAAAAAAACAAACTGTAAGCTGGTAGAAAAATGGGCAACTAGCATGAGTTGGTAGTTTCCAAAAAAAACAAAATAGAAAAAGAAATATAAATACATAAGAAAATTAATTGTTCTTATCCTATTTGAGAAATGCAAATTAAATGAATTAAATAAATATAAGTTTAAATTTTTACCAAATATATCAATAAACATTAAAAAAATCTATAATCTTTCATTTGGGCCAGGGGAGGTAGCTCATGCTTATAATCCTAGAACTCTGGAAGGCTAAGGTGGGTGGATTGTTTGAGCTCAAGAGTTTGAGACCAACCTGAGGAAGAGTGAGACCCTTCTCTACTCAAGTGGAAAATTAGCCACACGTGTTGGGTATCTGTAATCCCAGCTACTAGGGAAACTGAGGCATGAGGATCACTTGAGTCTAGAAGTTTGAGGTTGCTATGAGATACGACGCCATGGCGCTCAACCCCAGGGTGACAGAGTGAAACTCTCAAAAAAAAAAAAAAAATATATATATATATAAAACATTTCATTTGGCTAGAGAAGGAAAACAGTAACACTCAACAACTGTTAATAGGAGTAAAAATTGTCATAACCTTTATGGGTAAGTTGTTAATATGTCACAATCTGGTACGTGCTTACTGTTTGACCCAGCTATAATTTGCCCTATAAGCACACTTGTAGAAATGCCCAAGATATACTGTGTGTGCAAGGGAAGTTCACTGCAGCATTGTTTAGAAGTGTGGAAGTGGAAAGCAAAGTAATAGTAAGTCACTAGGGCCTGACTCAGTATATTACAATCCTTCACAATGGAATACCATGCAGCTCTTTGTAAGGATGAGATGAATAGTATTTACCAACATGAAAAAATATCCTTAATGGCAAATAAGACCTGTGTTTCAAAACGAGAGTAGAATCCACTTATATGGGAAAAGCATAGATATACCTGTGATTGGATAGATGTATGAAAACATAGAAAATGGGTGGCGCCTGTGGCTCGGCAGGTAGGGCGCCGGCCCCATATGGTGGTGGGTTCAAACCCAGCCAGGGCCAAACTGCAACAAAAAAATAGCTAGGTATTGTGGTGGGTGCCTGTAGTCACAGCTACTCGGGAGGCTGAGGCAAGAGAATTGCCTAAGCCCAGGAGTTGGAGGTTGCTATGAGCTGTGACGCCATGGCACTCTACCAAGGGCAATAAAGTAAGACTCTGTCTTTAAAAAAATAAACAAAAAAATAAATAAATAAAAACATAGAAAATGCTTGGAACGCTACATACCACATGTCAAACTCGATTTCTCTATGGGGAATAGGAATGTTATAGGAAAGTGACTATTCTATTTTATATACTTTTTTCTTTCCTTTTTCTAAGCAAGCTTATACTTTGTATTTTTCAAAAAGTAATAATTATGAAGAAATACGCTATGCTAATTTTAAATTCCTATACTTACATGCCCCTGTATTTAAGAAAAAAACCAAATTCCACCTTTTATTTTTTTCATTATTTTATGTTTCAACTTCAACCAGCCAACACAAACAACTTGGGGATTTCTCACTAATTTAAACAACTTGGAGATTTTTCTGTAGCCCAATAACCCCTTCAGTGTTTGGTAATTCATCTGACCAGGGTCATGGTTCAAACCACAATAAAGCCTGTTTAGGATTTTCTTTTATTTTTTTTTTTTGGCTGGGGCTGGTGCCCTACTCCTTTGAGCCATAGGTACCACCCAGGATTTTCTTTCTTTCTTTCTTTTTTTAATAATAAAGTGTTGAGCCTCGGCGCTGTGGCTCAATCGGCTAAGACGCCAGCCACGTACACCTAAGGTGGCGGGTTCGAATCCCCAGCCCGGGCCCGCCAAACAACAATGATGGCTGCAACCAAAAAATGGCTGGGCGTTGTGGCAGGCGCCTGTGGTCCCAGCTACTTGGGAGGCAGAGGCAGGAGACTTGCTTGAGCCCAGGAGTTGGAGTTTGCTATGAGCTGTGATGCCATGGCACTCTACCCAGGGGGATAGCTTGAGGCTCCGTCTCAAAAAAAAAAAACTTTTTTTTGGTTATTTTTTTTCTTTTCTTTTCTTTTTTTTGAGACAGAGTCTCACTATGTCACCCGGGGTAGGATGCCGTGGCGTCATTTCACAGCAACCTCCAACTCTTGGGCTTAAGCGATTCTTTTGCCTCAGCCTCCCAAGTAGCTGGGACTATAGGCGCACGCCACGACTCCTGGCTAGTTTTTTTTTTTTTTTTTTTTTTGGTTGTATTTGTCATTGTTGTTTGGTTGGCCTGGGCTACCAAACTCATCAGCCCCAGTGTATGTGGCTGGCACCCTAACCGCTGAGCTCTAGGTTCCAAACTTTTGTTTAGTTTCTGTTTAGAGGATCTGTCCAGTTCTGCTAGAGGGGTGTTAAAGTCCCTACTGTTATGGTGTTATGGGATATTGTATTGCTCAGACACATCAAGGTCTGTTTGACAAATCTGGAAGCATTTGAGTGCATAAATGTTTTTGTTTTTGTTTTTTGAGACAGAGTTTTACTATGTTGCCCTTGGTAGAGTACTGTGGTATCACAGCTCATAGGAACCTCCAGCTCTTGGGCTTAGGCAATTCTTTTGCCTGAGCCTCCCAGGTAGCTGGGACTACAGGCACCTGCCACAACGCCTGGCTATTTGTTGTTGTTGTTGTTGTTGCAGTTTGGCGGTGCCAGGTTCTAACTGGCCACCCTTGGTATATGGGGCCGATGCCCTACTCGCTAAGCTACAGGTACTGCCCTCCATTAACATTTATTGAGAGAATTGATATGTGTGGTAGAGTTCTATTCATCTTATTTTGTCAAAGTCCATTGTGTAGTTTTATCCTTTGCACCACTGTGGAAGCTAAGCTTTGACCTTTAACTTCTGGGTGTTTAGTTTGCTGGTGATCTATTGTGGTGGTCTGTGTTGAGAATAGTTCTAAGTATTTCCGTAGAGCTGGTCTTGTTGTGGCAAATTTCCTCCTCAGTGTTTGTATATCTGCAAAAGATTTGGTTTCGCCATCAATTTTGAAGCTTAATTTAGCAGGATACTTGGGCGGTGCCTGTGGCTCAAGGAGTAGGGTTCAAGCCCGGCCCCCGGCCAAAACTGCAAAAAAAAAAAAAAAAAATTAACAGGATTAGCAGGATACAGAATTCTGGGCTGAAAATTGTTTTCTTTAAGAGTGTTGGCTCAGCGCTTGTGGCTCAATTGGCTAAGGCGCCAGCCATGTACACCTAAGGTGGCGGGTTCGAATCCCCAGCCCGGGCCCGCCAAAACAACAAGGATGGCTGCAACCAAAAAATGGCCGGGCGTTGTGGCGGGCTTCTGTGGTCCCAGTTACTTGGGAGGCTAAGGCAGGAGACTCACTTGAGCCCAGGAGTTGGAGGTTGCTATAAGCTGTGATGCCATGGCACTCTACCCAGGGGGATAGCTTGAGGCTCCGTCTCAAAAAAAAAAAAAAGAAAAGACATTTCAAGCTAAGCTAGCTATGAGCTTTAGGTTGTATTCCTAAAATCTGGGCGAGGGAAGAGAACCCTCCATGCTCATTCTAATATAATAATATGGGTGCTACAGCTTTGACAGAGAAGTCTCAGAAGCAGCAAATTAAGTGTTTACTCAGTTGGCAACATCTCAGTGGGTTATTTAAATAAGTGAAACCATAGGCTTTCTCATTTTAGAACATTTTAACCTGCTTTTAAAAGGCCTGAGCAAATAGGAGCTTTATGCTTGAGTTGAATTTTATTTCCTCCTGAAGTGATTTTTTCCCCTCCTATAAACGTGTTAATACGCCTAACAGAGAGAATGACATGCGAGGTAGTCAGTATCCTAAGACCCCCAACTTTAGTCCACATTACCAGATGTGGAATTATGAATATACTTTCCAAGGCTGTCATCAGGAATAAAAACAAACTACTCACCTTCTGCAACAATAAAAAGGTAACAAAATGGAAAACTGGGCGGTGCCTATGGCTCAGTGAGTAAGGTGCTGGCCACATATATGGAGGGTGGTGGGTTCAAACCCCGCCCCCTGCTGAACTGCAACCAAAAAATAGCCGGGCGTTGCAGCGGCAGATGCCTGTAGTCCCAGCTACTTGGGAGGCCGAGGCCAGAGAATCGCTTAAGCCCAGGAGTTGGAGGTTGCTGTGAGCAGTGTGACACCCCAGCACTCTACCAGGGGTGATAAAGTGAGATTCTGTCTCTACAATTAAAAAAAAAGGAAAACTGAAGAACAAAAGATTATATACAATTAGAACCGTATAATGATGTAATTTAGGGATTGGCAAAGACTTAGCTCTTCAAGAAGGGGGCTACTGCTGCAGCATTTGCTTTTCGTATTTTAAGTGATAACAAGAACTTCTGGGGAAAAAAATTCATTATATATTTCCTTTCCAAATCTTGCTTATTTCTCTTATCATCCTTTTTCTTCATTGTTGCTGACACTTTACCATTCTGCAGTAATAGACTGAAGCTGTGGACGCTTCCCATGGAGATTTTCTAGGGCAATGAATTATCCTTTTGTTGAGGTATGAGAGACATTAACCAGACATGCTTAGAAGCATATAATGAGAGGCAAATTGTGGTGGATGCTGTTGAATTTCTAGGATCTATCCAAGGAAAGTTCATTTATAAACTCCCATGTAGTTTGCCTTATTTCTTCGAGTTTTATAAAATTATTTCTTTCTTCTTGGGATTCTACTTTTATTTTACAAAGCCTTAAACTGAGACCCAAATCACACGATGACCTGCCTCTACCTTTAGGAAAATACAACTTTCTTCTATTTAAGTGAAATGAGAATCTGGAGGAAAAAGAGTCTCATTTCAGAATAACTAAAGAAGAAAGAAATATCAGTGGTAAAATTACATTGTGGTAGGAAAAAGAACAAAAAGGCAGACACCAAACACCTCCATTTTCCCAAGATTAAATGATTATTAGAAAAATGTGCCACACTGTATAGAAATCAACATTCTCTCCCATAATTCTGTGTGTCTGGGACTATAGAAATGTCACTGTCCCTGCCCCACATCTTCAAATTAACATTCTCAGCTCACAACAATAAGTCTTCCCAAAGGGGATCTTCTGGAAAAACAAGCTATTTCCTCGGCTTGTATTTCCCTCCTTTTGTAGCATGCACCCACAATCTAGCCAGAAGTATATTGGAGAGTAAGAAGGAGATCCACCAGCAAGCCCACTGTTGTTCACAGCCATAAGATTAGAGACAAGCACAAAGGGATAGGTCAACATACTGGCAAAAAAGTCCTGTGACAGCTTGGGAATAACTCTTCATTTCTTTCATGGTGGAAACCTCACTGTCCAGTGCATAGGTATTGACAAGGTAGGCCAGTGAGTTACACAGAGCCACAAAGAAATGATGTCACCTAGGAGGTGAGGAACAAGACCCGCGAAAAATCCTAGGATGCCCTCTTCCTGATAGATGGTTACTATGGAGTCACGAAGTCCACAGTAGTTGGACTCTCTGCCAATGAATTTTACTATAGACCTCAGAGTGATTACATGGAAGGGATGTGTGACGACGGTAGCAGCAGACCGAGCAATTGTCTCTCCAGTAGTCTCCTTGATAACCCGGTCAAAGCAAGACGAGACTTCTTTCTGTCCATTTCCAGGTCCTAACTCCTTGCCCTTGTCATACTCCTGGTAATGCTGTAACACCTTACCATGGACCACAGTCCCAAGGACTCCTAAACACAGTCGTGGAGTTAAGCCTGTGAACAAACCAGGCTTCCCATTGATGCTGGCAATATGCTGAGCATAACAAAAGAGACCAGAAAGCTGACACACGTGCTCCCCCAAAATATTTTGTCCTATTGTAGGAGGAAAAGGCTCATATCCTACCTGGATGAGCACTTTCACGTACATGAGCGGCTGGGACAGGATGGTGAGACTGGAGCCTAGGAGCACCTGACTGGCCACATCTGCCATGATGGCACCCGCGGACAGACTGGAACCACAGCTTTAGACCACCTCGCTTTTCTAACTCATAAATGTCCCTAAACCTTATCATTTGGGAGACAGATAAGACAACTGTTCTTCTACCTCTTTACTTGTGTTTAACATTTTTCTTTTTTGCAAAACATGTGTAACAGTGATTGTTCTGTATGCGTAGGCAGTGACAAGAGAAGTCAATACCTGGCTTCAAAGCTGCAAAGGACAGGTTGATTCTCTTTTAGAGGCTAATGCAGTTGGTGACATTTAAGTTGAAATCAAAACTGATTTACCATTCCCCAAATCCTAGTACCCTTAGGAGTTATGCTAAGTATACCTTATCTGTGCTATATAAAATGGAACAACAAAGCCTGGATGATAGCATCTGTTTACTGAATGTATTTATGTCATGTTTACAGTGTGGTTTACTAAATATGTTAACCCCACTGTTGAGATCTACTGCTTAGAAAAAAAAGATTTCTCTCAAAATATTATTGCTCATTGACAACCTAGCTAGTCACCCAAGAGCTCTATGGAGATGTACAAGGAGATTCATGAGATTCATATTATTTTATTTATTTATTTATTTGTAGAGACGAGGTCTCATTCTGGCTCATGCTGGTCTTCTGCTCGTCTTGAACTCAACTGAGCTCAGGCCATCCACCTGCCTTGGCCTCCCGCAGTGCTAGGACAACAGGCGTGAGCCACTATGCCTGGCCAATTCATATTATTTTCTTGCCTGCTAACACAGCATCCATCTGTAGCCGTTTGACCAAGAAATACAGTTGGTAAGGCTATAGCTGTCATAGGTAGAGTCCTCTGTTGTATCTGGACAAAATATATAGAAAACCTTATGGAGAGTATTTACCATTCTAGATGTCATCAAGAACATTCTTGGCTCAATGCCTGTGGCTCAAGCTGCTAAGGCCCTAGCCACATATACCTGAGCTGGCAGGTTCCAATCCAGCCCGGGCCCGCCAAACAACAATGACAGCTGCAACCAAAAAATAGCCGGGTGTTGTGGTAGGCACCTGTAGTCCCAGCTACTTGGGAGGCAGAGGCAGCAAAATTGTTTGACCCCAGGAGTTGGAGGTTGCTATGAGCTGTGATGCCATGGCACTCTACCCAGGGCGACAGCTTGAGGGTCTGTCTCAAAAACAAAAAGAACATTCTTGATTTCATGGGAGGAAGTAAAATAAAAATAACAATGTTAATAGGAGTTTGGAAGAAGTTGATTCCAAGCCCTTATAGATGACTTTAAGGCAGTGGTTCTCAACCTTCCTAATGCCGTGGCCCTTTAATACAGTTCTGTGGGTCGTGACCTACAGGTTGAGAACAGCTGCTTTAAGGGGTTCAAGACTTCAGTGGAGGAAGTAACTGCAGATGTGGTAGAAGTAGCAAGAGAATAAGATTTAGAAATAGACCCTGAAGAGTGACTGAATTCTTCAATCTCATGATGAAACTTTAATGGATGTGGAGTTGCTTCTTATGGATGAGCAAAGAAAGTGACTTCTTGATATATAATCTGTTTTGGCAAAGATGGGGTGCACATTGTTGAAATGACAAAGGATTTATACTATATAAACTTTGTGAGCCACTACACCCAGCCTTGATTTATTTTTATTTATTTTTAATTTTTTTATTTTTTGAGACGAGTCTCACTTTGTTGCCCTTGGTAGAGTACTGTGGCATCACAGCTCACAGCAACCTCAAATTCCTGGGCTTAAGTGATTCTTTTGCCTCAGCCTCCCAAATAACTGGGACTACAGACTCCCACCACAATGCCCAGCTATTTTTACAGATGTGGTCTCACTCTGGCTCAGGCTATTCTTAAACTAATGAGCCCAGGCAATCCACCCACCTTGGCCTCCCAGAGTACTAGGGTGACAGGTGTGAGCCACCGCACCCAGCTCCCCGCCTTCATTTATTTACTTTTTTTTTTTTTTTTTTTGGTAGAGAGTCTTTCTTTATCGCTCTCAGTAGAGTGCTGTGGCATCACACAGCTCACAGCAACCTCCAACTCCTGGGCTTAGGTGATTCTCTTGTTTCAGCCTCCCAAGTAGCTGGGAGTATAGGCACTTGCCACAACGCCTGGCTCCACTTTTTTTTTTTTTCTTTTTTGCAGTTTTGGCCAGGGCTGGGTTTGAACCCATCACCTCTGGTATATGGGGATGGGGCCCTACTCCTTGAGCCACAGGCACCGCCCTCTTTTTTTTTTTTAGATGGAGCCTCAAGTTATCCCCCTGGGTAGAGTGCCATGGCAACACAGCTCATAGCAACCTCCAACTCCTGGGCTCAAACGAGTCTCCTGCCTCTGCTTTCCAAGTAGCTGGGACCACAGGTGCCCGCCACAACGCCCGGCCATTTTTTGGTTGCAGCCATCATTGTTGTTTGGTGGGCGGGCTGGGGATTTGAACCCACCACCTTAGGTGTATGTGGCTGGCACCTTGGCCGATTGAGCC
>CAUYQV010057721.1:0-28913 GCA_963574575.1 Galagoides demidoff
ATGAAGAAATGTTCTCCATCCTTAATCATCAGAGAAATGCAGATCAAAACTACTTTGAGATATCACCTAACTCCAGTAAGATTAGCCCATATCACAAAATCCCAAAACCAGAGATGCTGGTGTGGATGTGGAGAAAAGGGAACACTTCTACACTGCTGGTGGGAATGTAAATTAATACGTTCCTTTTGGAAAGACATCTGGAGAACACTTAGAGAACTAAAAATAGACCTGCCATTTCACCCTGCAATTCCTTTATTATGTATATTCCCAGATGACCAAAAATCTTTTTTTTTTTTTTGAGACAGAGTCTTAAGCTGTTACCCTGGCCCAGAAGACACTTAGTATCAAGAAAGAGTTCAGATAATCTGGATGTTTTAATTAATCAAGGATGGTCTTCTGGAGGGGAGAGAATCTCATAAATTCATTGAATGAGCACTTGGAAATTTTAGAGATAAGGACACAACATTAAGATAGTTTTTTTTGGCTAAGTGCCTGTAACTCAACTGGCTGAGGCACCAGCCACGTATACCAAACCTGGCAGATTCAAATCCAGCCATGGCCTACCAAACAACAATGACAACTACAACCAAAAAATAGCCAGGTGTTCTGGTGGGCACCTTGGGAGGCAGAGGCAAGAGAATGGCTTGAGCCCAGGAGTAGGAGGTTGCTGTGAGCTGTGATGCCACAGCACTCTACCCAGGGCAACAGCTTAGGGCTCTGTCTCAAAAAAAAAAAATAGTTTTGTTCATCTGGGTTTGACTTTTCATGAGTGCTTAGAAGTTAGAAGGGAATGAACAAACTTACCTCATAATGACAGCAAAAGCCAGTGGGGGTTAAGAAAGAATTCATGGGTTGGTCTCTTGGAAGTGGTTCTTTTCCTTGATTGACATGTATTCCATCCCTCTTTGACAATTTTGCACCTTGGCTAGGAGAGTAGTAGGTAAGCCACATTTTCTTCCACTATCAAAAATGGCAAGTGATTAATTAAGCCAAGAGCTAGATTGTCTTTGGGTCTGGTTGAAAGAGATAGCAGGCTGGCAAAAATGCAGTAGCTGTCTTCATTTTTCTACAGAACTCTTGTTGGAACAATTTTTTCCCTCTTTTTTTAATCTAAAAATTTTGGCAAAACACTGCCACTCTGCCTACCCATCCTTTAGCCAGGCATTTTTGTGGGAGTGATTGAAGTGGGCAATTAGATTCTCCTCTTAGCTCCTCTTCATTTTCCTTTTGTCGACATTTATTTCTTCGTACTACAGCAAAGATCGTTTTTCAACAGGAGGGAAAAACTCATTTTATTTTATCCTATTCAGATTCAGGATAGTTCATGATGAGAGATATGTGTGTTTCTTGATCCGCTGATTATTTTTGAGAGGAAGGGAGAAGGAGCATTTTGATTAGCTGACATGAAACAGAAAAATACCAATATTCTCTTTGTATTTAGTCCATTTTATAGGGCTACTGGCCCAGGTACTTCACAAGTTAGACAGAAAAATGTTCAGAATTGCGCATTTCCAAATATCCTGATTTTAAGCTTTCTGCATTGAACTTTCAGCAGAATGTAAATACCACATCAAAGTATTTATCCATTCATCTTTAACCTTGTCAATGATTATGCCAAAATGTAAATTAAATCTCTACCCCAACTGCAGGTGCAGAAGTGCTAAGTCAATATTCTCCCCTCAAACGCTATATTTTATCATCCCTCTTCTTACTCCATCCGCCAGGAACTCATCTTAACTACTAGACCATTCAACACTAATGGTGCTCATGAGTGCATAATCCCAATGCTGCCCAGAATAACTAAGGAGAGGACTGGAACTTGCTTACATGGACCCTAAAGCATACCGACACTGAAATCACACTCACAGATCTCCAAAGCTTTCCTGCCAAGCCCACAGCATATGTCATGAATTTGCTATGGCTTTGATGCCCTTTGTCTCCCAAATTTCCTTGGAGCACTAGCAAATGAAACCTAAATTTAAATGTAAAAGCTAAACAGAGATTTTCCATCTTAAATTCCCAGGGCCAAGTTAATGAGAATGTAGCAGAGAGGAGAGACCCGTTGCCTAACCCTTGGTCTTCCCTTTGCAGATCTGGGTGACCATGCCATCCTGCATTTCAGAGGAGAAGCATGTGAAGAAGATGACTTGGTTAACTCTTTGTATCACTGTTTCCACACCAGATGCTACTTGTATGTTCACACTGTGTAAAGGTCTGTATCCCTGTACTCAGTACTCTCTCAAGGCCTGTCAGGAGCACCTGATTGAAGGCCATTACTACAGCCTATGTAGAGAGGGAAGTGCTCAGTCACATGGAAATGTCCTTCAAGTCCTCTGAGGCTGACAGAAAGTAATGCTATGGAATGCTAAAAATACATATAAATAAGGAATTTTACTTTCTTCCTGGAAGTCATCATTTTACCAATAAAATTATGTGAAGATTATGATGGCATGAATTTCTAATCTCAGCTCAACTTCATCTTGCTACCACTGTAGCCCAAGCTGCCCTGTCTTCTAAACTCCATCACTCTGCAATTGGGAAATGTAAACTAATTTAAATATAAGCTCACACTAAAGAATGGCAAGGGTCCGTCTGCTACCAAAATTATTCTGAAGGATAAACAGTACCCAGCACAATGCTTTGCCTGTAAGACTTTTGATAAATGTGAATTGAATCAGCAAATATTTTAAAATAAATGAATATTAATGATTTTTGCACCCATGCATGATTTGGGTTATCTGTCACATTAAATTATTCTCACCATTTCTCCTTTCCTTTGGTTAGGTCATTGGAAACGTATAGTAACCTCTGTTGGTTTAAGAGCACACAAAATGTAAATCAGAATGTCAGGAGGCACAATGCACTCTCTGCTTACAAAATGCGTGTGTTATCTATAAGGCTCTCTGTTTTGTTGTTGTTGTTGTTCACGTGCAAGTGTAGATAACTCTGGAGGACAATTGACCATGATATTCAGGATGATCTGTACTTTTTAAATATTTCAGTAAAGAAGGGAGTAACTTTTTGTTCACAGCCACCAACCCAGACAAAAAGAAAGAAAAGAAGGGAGTAACTTTTATTAAATGCATCTAATGTGTCTTTGCTTCCAAATACGTTGTCTCATTTAAGACGCTACCCAATCTTGGGAAAAATTTAGCAATATTCTCATCTTAAAAATAAACTGAGACTCAGAAAAGTGAAGTAGGTAGAGTACCATTCTAAAATACAGCTCAGGAAAGAAAACCTTGCAGTGGTCAGGGTTCAAAACTGTGTGTCCTCAGGTCACATGAACCCCCCCTCCCATCCTACTGTGAGGCCCTCATAATATTGCATTATTGAGGGTTTATCAGATCAAGCACTATTCTGTGTTTTAAGTAGATTTGCTGAAGATGTAGTTACTATTTTGTTTCTATTTTATATGAGAGAAAATGCAGAAACAAAGATGTTAAGAAACTTATGCCAAATCACATAGCTAGTAGGTAGTAGATCCAGGGTTCAAACACAGACAGTCTAACTCTAGAACATGTGTGTTTTTAAGCACTGTGTTTCAGAGCTCCCTAAAAGGACACAAAGATACTATAGACCAGTGTTTTTCAGCCTTTCTTATTTCACAGCACTCTTGAACCTACAATTAAATTTTTGCAGCACACTTAAATTATCTTAATCAAAAAAAAAAAAAAGAAAGAAAGAAAAGAGTTTTAAAAAAGAACATACTGTGCTTTGAACTTCTTTCAAAAATAACCTAATTCATGATCTTTAAAATTTTTCTCAGCACACCTAGGATTCTCACACAGTACACCACTATACCCTGGCACACTGTTGTTAAAAAGCACTGCTCTTGAGAAATGACCATACAGATATAATTTGCATCAAACCCTTCAGAAATAAGCCTGCCCCAATTTGACTCATTGTGTTGATTCTATGCACCATTCTATACTTCAGCAGTCTGTGTCCTTTTCAGATAGATAAATAGATGATAGAAAGATTCAAGGTGTCAAAGACCAGTGATGTCCCATAACACTTTCTACAAAGATAAAAATTTTCTGGATCTGCTGTGCTGTGCAACATGGCAGCTCCCAGCCACGAGGACCTCCTGATCACTTGAAATTATGGCTAGTGTGACTGAGTTGCTGAATTTTTTAACTTTGTTTAATTTTAATTAGTTTAAATGTAAAATAGCCAAATGTGGCTAGTAGCCATATTGCTCAAAGGCAGAAGTTATAGAGACTCTATTGAAATAATAATGGCTGTGATAACAGCTGACATTTATTGAGGTCATTCCAACCTCAGAACAACACTGCACAGTGAGTACTATAATTAGCATTATTTTACAAATTCAGAGAACTTATTTTACAGAGTGCTGTAGTTGAGTTGTGATGTTTGATTCTTCCAAGTCTCATCTCATGTTGAAATTTGATCCCTTATGTTGAAGGTGGGTCCTAATGGGAGGTGGTTTGGTCATAGGTACAGATCCCTCATGAATAGATTAATGCCCTCTCTGGTAGGGGCCTGAGAGGAGATGAGTGAGGATATGAGTGAATTCTCTATTGGTTCCCATGGGAGCAGGTTGTTAAAAAGAGCTGGGTACCTCCCTCTGCTTCCTCTCTTGCACTATGGTCTCTGTACATGCCAGCTCCCCTTTGCCTTCCACCACAAGTGAAAGCAACTACAGACCCTCAGCAGAGGCAGATGCTGACAACATGCTTCTTGTATAGCTGGTGTAACCTAAGCCAAATAGACCCGGACATCCCCCAGCCTCTGGTCCTCCCCTTAGTGATACAAGTGGACTAAGAGAGTATGACTAAAGTGCCCAGTACCACACAGAAAAAGATGTAGAACAGAGATGGATAGAAATTGATCCTAGAAAAGAAGAAGGAGGAGGAGAAGGAAGAATCTTTTGGCCATGAGGGTAATTTTTAAGGGACTGGGACTGTGCCTGGTTTTCCTCATCATTTTATCCTCAGGGCCTGGATCTTAGTAGCAAATGCCAATAAAAATTTGTTGAATGAAAGAGTGAATAAATACATAGTGATAGTCTTGTTCTATTATACAGAGAATTGTAGCCAATTGTCCTTCATCTTTACTAAGAAGAGCCTGGGAGATTTAGATAAGGTGGAAAAGGTTCCTGACATTGAAATGTGTTTCTGGAGGATATTAAAATCTGTATTCTGAAAGTATGTAAAAATAAGATTTCTCCTGATCAAAATGCAATGAACTTGATATGCTACCACCTACAGAATAAGAGATTGATGAAGCTTATCCCTCACCCATTTGGGATGATCATTCATTTTTAAATGTAAAGAAATAGCAAGTATTTCTTGAACAAAAGCAATTTCTAAAAAAAAATTCTTGCCAAACATATTTCAATCAGAGAATGAGTCAGAGAGAGCACATTTCCCCCCTAATTACAGGTCTGTTGATTAAGAAGGTTACAGCACATCAGTTTGGGGTTATTTAAAACTTCAAATTTTACCATTATATTCATTTCATTTGTAAAGCTGTTTAGACTAAAAACATCAGTGGTCTCCATCTAGTTTTAATGAGAGCTTTACACATGCTCTGTGATTCTCAAAAATAATTATATGGTCATTTACTAATACTGACCTAGAAAATGTAATGGACATTTTAAAGGAAATGGCAATATTAATGGACAAGCTATCAAAGCTAGCATATTCTAAGTGAGTGTGTGGCTGCCATATTCCATCCTACTGATCCATGCTGTTCTTAGAGCAGGGACCACATTTGTCCTGATTGTTGCTATATCCTCAGGGCTGGCATTGTATCTCCAAGGAAGAGAACTTCTGCAAGACTTCTTGGATGCAATCAATGAGTGAATTCTAAAATGGCTGCAAAAATTTTATTTTTCTGAATTTTTTTAGGTAATAAATATTAGTCCAGGGTAAATTGAAATTTTGTTTATAACCACCAACCAAGACAATAACAGAATATTACATATAAAGAGGAATGAAATCTCCAGTAATGGCCCCATTACAGGAGAGTTCAATGTGACCTTCGTTGGGAAGTTTCTGAACCAGTTTCTGTCAGGAAACAGAAAGCACTTTTGGTGTTTCAGTGAATTTACTATCTGATATTGATGTCACAGCTGATGGATGAGAGCAAAGGAGCGTATCAGGAAGGCAACCAGGAGACTAGAAAAGGCAAGCAGATACTACCACTCCTAGAGGAATGCAAGGAGAAAGAGATTAGGCTGTGTTACAAGAGCCAAGGAATAGGGACACTTTGAGTAAGACAGTCCAGCAAGAGCCAGAACCATGAGAAGATGTGGCAGCTACTATGAAAAATGCTCCTCAAAGCAGAAGAATAGAGAAGATCAAATATGGTTCACACCCTCACCACCAGCCTCTTCAGTTTCCAAGCTGCCTTCCATTGCCCTCCCTGGAATCCAGGAGAAAAAAAGCCTAGAAAATGTGGTTCTCTGAGTTACAGTGCAAGGCATGGAAAGATAGAAAGTGCATTGTAGACAACACAGGCCACTTGCTTTCTCTTTGCCCACTCTCTCCCCCATACCTCTAGCACATTAAACAAAGGATTATTATAAGATTCATGATATTACAAAGCTATGCTTCATTTACATACGCCCCTCATCTTACATCTCTTGATTCCTCCAGCACCAGTACGGTACATGACAACTTCAAAATAAATGATTCTTTAACTAAAGAATAAAAAAAGATGGAATTTCATTCAGTTTCAACAAATGTTTATAGAGTATTTCCATGAAGCCAGGATGCTATAGTAGATTCCACATAGGTCATTTCATTCATAGGGTGTCCCATTCATTCACTCTTTCCTTTTTCCAAGCCATCAAATCTCGTCAATAAAATCATTGGCTGGTGGTGTGTGTGTGACGGCTCCATCAACATAGATGGTCAGCTATTTCCTCTGATATATTGAACCTGACTTGTTCTGGATCAGACTGCACCCTCTGTGCTGTGCTATGCACCATGGGCCTGTCCTGAAGGGGCATGTCATCTGCTGGTGGCTGGGCAGCAAGAGGTCTCTCTGATGCCTTTGTGGAGTAAGGATTGAGCATAGAATTTATCCATCCTGGGAATCCAATTCAAAGTGGCTTTCTGGAATCTTGGCAGGCAAGGGAGAGTCAGATAAAGAAAGGCAGAAAGAGAAGAGCATGAGTATAGGCAGAGGGGTAACATTAACTTTCCAGCCCTTGTTGAGTTTGACTAGACATGAGGTGTAAGCATTGAAGCTGGGATGGATCACCAATAGTATTGTAAACATTCAGTCTGCCGGTGATGGAGAGATATTGATGATTCCTCAAAACAGACAACTAGACCCTGATGCTTCTAGCTGCCATAGGGAAGAGAGATTTTAAGTAAGACTAGAGACAGTCAAAGAGTATTGCAGATCTCCAGCTACTCGGGAGGTTGAGGCAAGAGAATTGCCTAAGCCCAAGAGCTAGAGGTTGCTGTGAACTGTGATGCCACAGAACTCTACTGAGGGTGACAAAGTGAGACTCTGTCTAAAAGGAAAAAAAAAAAAAAAAGAGTATTGCAGATCTTACAGAAATAAGCACACCCCATGCATCTTACATGGCATCTACCACAGAATAGACAGAGAGTGGGTAGTGATTTTAATAAATCAAGTTATAGGTTTTAAAATACAATTTATTTGTTTTGTTTTATTTTGTTGTAGAGACAGAGTTTTTCATTCTGCTCCCCAGGCTGGAGTGCAGTGGTATAATCACAGATCACTGAAACTTCAAACCTGGGTTTAAGCCATCGTCCTGCCTTAGACTTGAGTAACTAGGACTACAGGTACATGCCACCATGCCCAGCTAATTTCTAAAATTTTTCATAGAGATAAGGGTCTTGCTGTGTTGCTTGGGCTGGTCTCAAATACCCAACCTTGAATGATCCTCCCACCTCAGCCTCCCAAAGTACCAGGATTATAAGCATGAGCCACCATGCACAATCTAAAAATACGATTCCTCACCTGAATAAGCAGATCTCTTCTCCCAAACATTTTATTTCTCACCTTTGTATGAATGCTGTATTTAAAAACATGTTTTAAAACCTATTTTACCACCACCCATCAAGTTGGACGTGGCACAATGGTTCCAGTGTTCTCATGGTCCATTATAGGATTGAATTGCAACCCCACAAAAGATACTGAAATCACAATCCCCAGTACCTGTGAAGGTGACCTTATTTGGAACTAGGATCTTTGCAGATGATCTACTTCAGATGAAGTCATCGGGATGGGCCCTAATCCAATATGACTGTGCTCTTATTAAAAGGAGAGACATGGGCGTACACATGCACACAGGGAGTGTGCTGCGTGAAGATGGCGGCAGGGGTCATGTGATCTATCTACAAGTGATGCAATGCCAATGATTGCCCACAAACCACCAGAAGCTAAGACAAAAGTGTGGAACTAATTCTCCAAAATCTCAAAGAAAACCAATCTTGCCAATGTTTGATTTAAGACTTCCAGCCTCCAGAGTGCTGAGACAGTACATTTTTACTGTTTAGGCCACCCAGTCTGTGGTACTTTGTTACAGCTGCCCAGGGAACTAAACCATAGCCCTTCAGACACATCAGTGATAGCTCAGATCACTTTTTACTTCAATTAAATGTTTATATTACTATGTCCAGCTCTGCTTGTGATTGTGAGGTCCTTAATCTCACCTTCATATCTTCATATCCCCCACCCAAGTACACTACTGATATACCCAGCTACACCCCCAATCCTCTATCAAACCTACTTCCTTAGAACAGTGTGTGGTTTTCTATTATTTCAGCTCACTGGAACTCAGTGATAGCTTTGAGATAACTTCTGCTTCCTTGTTATTAATATTGAAAGCTTGTTTTGTGTATTCTCCGTTGTTCTGCACTTAAATGTTTACCAGTTCAGCTCTTGATCAGCTTCTCTGTTGTTTTCCCATACCAAAGCACTTTTAGTATTTCAGTTTGTTGTGGACATTTTGTTTTTATTTTTGTTCATGCTAATTAATAGAATTAATAAGAATTGCCACTCACAGTTTCTTTTGCTTAATGTTTTCTTCTCTAGCCCTACTAAAGTCTTTTAATTTTAAGCTCCTACTGTATGTAAAGCCCCATGCTTAAGTTTAAAATGCAGGGATGAATAAAATATGGTCCTGGCTCTTAAGACTTTAAGTTAGCTACTTTCCTGAACATTTTCTTTCTAGTCTTCACAGGATGCTCCCTGCCCCATTTTATTTTGTTACCGTAAACCACACACCCAAGAACCAAATTATTTTCTTTTCCTGCCATCCAATTACTTTCCTTATCTCTCCACCCACCTTTTAAAGTCATGAGTTTAGAAGAAGAAATAGCATATGCTATACCACTAAGGCCATCACCTCAGATCTTCCAAATCACTAGAAATATGTACAAGTTCCCTTTTGCAGCAACATTTACTATCTAAAGTAAGTACACAGAAAACAAATGAGTTGGTCATTAAAAAATGGGAAGGACATTGGATTTTGTCAGTGTCCTTTCCGTTTTCAAGCTATGAACTCCATATGCTCTTGGTGGGACATCATCTACCATCATCCATCTCTGGCAGAAGTGGTGTGGGTGAAGGAGTCATTTACTGCTTACTCACTAATGCTTGAAAGTGATTTTTCATGTTTCCAGAAAAATAGCACACTATTTTCTCTTCAAGCAAAGTATTATATGGTGCTTACTGGTGAGAATTTCCTTCATTGCTTTTTTTTTTTTTTTTTTAATCTCAATGTCACATTCATTCATTCCTATACCTCTTAACACTGGTATTGATTTTCTCAGTACTTCCTCTTGCCTCTTTTAGAGTACATTCTTATTTTTAGCATGCTTCCTGAATTCTTTTCTTTTCTTTTCTTCTCCAGGGAGTTTTCATTCTCCTTAGTAAGCTGGAACACAGAGGCACATTCTTGACATCCTTTAACCTTCTTCTAAAAGAAAGATTAGCATGCATTTTGAGCACACATAATTGATGACTATCTCAGCAGAGAAGACAAATACAGCACATGGTCTACAGGTCATGGGGACAGGACACTTAGTTCTCACATTTCCTGGATTCACCAGCTGAAACATAATCAGTAGAAGCTGCTTTCCCAGGCTCTCATGTAAAGAGATCTCAGAATACCTGTGTCCACACATAAACACATCTGATTACCACAACACACAAGCAGGGGAATTTTCAAGTAGATAATATCATGTTCTTTTATACAAAATGACTCTACCAGAGAAAAGTATTGTAAAATAATGTTAAGACTTGATTAAACAGATTTATAATCTCAACAGTTTGCATTTTTATCATTTTAGTATTCTTTTCTTGGCAAAGGAGATATTTATTAAATATTTGCACTAGTGTCCAGATTCCTTGTGGTTCAAACACTTTTCTTCTAGAGCCATAGATTACTTAACTTCTCTTGGCCACAACTACATCCTAACTCTCCTTCAGTACTCAGCAAAGCCCTCATTTCCCACATGCTCACTTTTCCAAACTTGGCTATCACACTTACACCTTCTAAAACTATCTTCTTGACAAAAAAACTACAGAGGCTTCCCTATCCCCAGATGTTTTTATGCAACTGTGCAGAGCAACTGTACATTTGGCAATCGGTCAGGATTGAACTCAGAATGCCTAAGCTCACTCCACTCTTCATTCTTGATTGTCTTTAACATTGTGAAGTTCATTACATGATCCATCTTCCAATGCTTTTTCTTTATTTTGTGTCCTTTTGTTCAAGAGGGGAAAATACACATTATATTATAACTTCAGATATTATAATATCTGACATGACCCACATGAAACAAACTGTTGGCCATACTGGTTCCTCCTGTGTGTAGGAGTTAGGTGATTGGCACATGCCCAATCAGATAACTATCCCATGAGTCAAGATGATAGCTACTATTCACTGACCACTTTTTAAACAAATTACAGAGCTTTCTTCAACTATACAATTTTAAGTCATTCTACACAATTGTACATAGGTGGACTTTAAACAAATTCTAATCATTCTACAAATTTTTGTTACAGTAGAACTTCCATAGTTGGCCACCTCCCTACACTGACCACCTCCTTAAGTTGACCTATTTTCATAGATAGGACATGTACTACCTGTACATATCTGTGCAGTAGGCCTAGCTCATTATGTTGACCACCTCTGCATGTTGACCAATTTGTTACTGTCCCTTACGCTGTCACCTTACAGAGGTTCTACTATATTCACTTAGTGATCACAGTGTCTCAACACTATATTTGGAAAATCGGATATATATTAAAGATTAAGCATGGACCTTACATTAGAAGCTTTACTTTAGCTTGAGCTCCAAATCCACTGAGAATCTCTCTCATGTTCTCCAACTACCTCAAATTGAGTATGGCCATAATGTACACAGGCCTTATTAGCTTGGGTTTCTTTGGGCATATACTATCCTCTCCCTTTCTTCCAGGCCTTGTATGGAGGCTTACTTCTTCCTTACTTTCGGACATGCATTTCTCTCCTGGTTCTTAGATCAAATGGATTACAACTATTTATATACTAAATTCTCTGTCTCCTTTTTGTCTATGTTGTTTTTGAAGACAGAAAACTCACCCATTTGTTTAGATAGTATTTCTTCAGTACTCTCTTAGGAATCAGAACTGTGTTCTATGAGAGGGACTCACCAGTGAGTGAGAAACTCACAGCCCATCCCTGAAGGAGGTCACAGTGTAGGGAAAAGAGCAAAAATAAAAAGCAAAAAATAGTAGCAAATCAAGACATATCATCACAAACACAGAGTCTCAAAAAGTGTTGATAAAATTAGTTGATTTTTTTAAAAAAATCAATAAACTCTCATAAACATAAGGCAGAAAAACTATATAAAACCAATAGTCACATAAAAAAATTATTACAGGGCCTGATTAGTATATAGTTGTAAGAAAGCAATGATGGGTTCTTGGCACATATCCGCTTGGTATCAGGTAAAGCAAGGTAGATAAACAATGGTCAGATGCTTCATTCATATTTTTTGTTGTTGCCCAACCAACAGTATTTTCCACACCAAAACTTAAGTGGGAAATTAAAGAAGTGGGAATATGCTGAACCAGCTTTAACTAAAGAAGACAAAACTCTAGCCAGAGGAAAATAAGACTCTCAGCCAAAACCAAAACACTTTAATTAGTCGTTTCATTTCAAGATGTTGAAACAGCTCCAGCCTATGGAAACTAAGGCCTTTAGAGTCAGAACAGCTTAAAGAAGAGAAAAACGATGTTTCATTTATTTAGGAGTTTGATTTCAATCCAATTTGGAAAAGAAAACCTAAAACCTTTTAGAATAATAAACCTGGTGATAATGGAATGTTGTTTTCCTTCCTATAAGAAGATCTAGGCTCTGTATCAAATCTATTTAAAAATTTTTAAATGTTATAATCAGAGCAGGTGTTTAAACGGTTTTAAATGGTTTAGTTAATAGTCAGTATTGCTTTCTGTGAAATAGTCCATTTAAAGTAAGCTGTTTGCAAACTCGTTATTAAAGGCTTGATTTCAGAAATCTCCTTACAGACAAATGACTTGCTCCTGGCAGGTAGTTGTGAAGTATAAAATATATCTAAGAAAATTTAGTATCAGTTATCGTATTTTAAAAATAGCAAGAAATATGATGTAAAAGGAAACTTTCAATTCTTAGATTTTAAGTGCATTGACGTTTATCTCAATAGGAATTTAGAAGAAAAGTGTTTAAACATTGTTTCCTCCCAGATGTCAAACCCAACAGAGTCTTACCTTTAAAATGAAAAAATATTGATCTTTTTATGTTTGAACTTGGAGTAGAAAAAAAAGCAAACAGAAAGAGAAATAATACAATAATCCTATTTATAGAGGATGTTTCAAGTTACTCAAAAACCCGAAAGTAACCTATAAATAAATTCAAATTTTTATAATTATCTTATCTACATACAGCAAATGTCATATTTTAATCCAAATGTATTCTTTTATTGTCTATACTATGCATCATCTGATTGATTTCTATTAAAGGAAATAACATCAAATATTTCATTCATACTATCTTTCCTTGCATAGCCAACAAAATTTTTCATGCCAACATTAGTACTCTGGGGAGTAAGGGAGCCTCCTTATATGAGATTTCCATCTTCCTCCACTCACTTCTGACGATCCTCCAAGTCTGTGCAGTTCTCCAAATACGCTTAGCATTTTGATGCCTGTCTACTTTGGCACATGTTGTGCCATCTGTCTGCCCAATCCTGACTCTTCTTTCAAGCCTTCAATCACCCTTCCTCTGGAAAATGTTCCTAACATTTTTTTTCTTCTTCTGTGTTCTCATAGCAACTTATGGAAACTTTTGTGATAACTTACTATGACGAATCCATTTGCATGTCCATCTTCGTAGCAGAGTCCAAAGAACAACAGCTGTGTTCCATACATTATTGTATTTCAAGAACCTTGTGGGGTCTTATAACCAATAAGTGTTTAATAAATTGCCAAGAGAAATAAAGTTGAGTTAGAAGCCTCAGATCTTGAGCAATGTTTTTACCTTGTAGGCGAATCCATCTATAAGAAGCACATTTGAGCAGTAGCAAATTCATTTCTCACACATCCATCCCACCAGTCTGGAGAAGGCCAACAGTCAGGAGAATGACCACTCAGACTGTTTTGAGGGGAAATTACTAGCACGTATAGAGCAATTTATCTTCAGAATAAATTCTTTTCATCCATTCACCAATTAGGAAAATACCTTTTAGAACACTAAATGTCTTTTTAAAATTTTTACCAACATAGAGGGAAAAAAAAAACCCAGAACAACACAGTTTATATCATATAAACCCATCAGACACATCAGACTAAAATAAAATGATCCATGATGTGAAGTAAGATATAACTACACATATTATCATTTCCTGTCACATAAAATTTCCTAATAGCCACTAACATTTTGTAAAGCTGCATTCTGCTATCTGTATCTGTATGGTTCTATAAAATATAAAAACATTTGCATTAGCACTGCCCTGTGGGTGTTTTCAAAGCATGTTCTCAAAAGCAAAAAAAACCACTTTATTCAAAAAAAGCAATTCTAGGGGAGGAATTACACGAAAATTGTGGAAACTGAGCTTTGAAGCCCTTTGCCTTGGTTTTCCTCTTGAGTCCCACAAGTGCCATCACAGGAGGGGCAGGGAGTCATCACATTCAGCTGTCCCCTCAGGAGGGCGCTACATTGTGTCCTGCCCCGAGACTGTTCAGCATCCGTCAGTCTGCTTCACCACCAGCCCTGTGGCTTCTGCACAGATGACAACACACCTCTGCCCTGCCAGTCCAGCATGTCCCCAGCATCCGGCACAGACTCTACTGGAGCCTACTGTCTGGACGCCTCATGTCCTCCTTCTATTCTCTTCTCTGCAACAAGAGTGACTGTGTAACAACTAACATCTCACCGCATTCTTGCTTAAAAGCTTTTAGTGACATATCCACACTCTTCACGTTGAGAAAAGAAAACGGAGACACTGTTGATACTTGTTATTAGCCATAGTCACATTCTACAAAGTCACGAAGAACACTGAGCTCAGGCACACTGAACCACTGCTCCTACGGAAATACAAGGTCATATCCCCAGGAGCCTCTGGTCACTCATTTTCATCAACCAATTAATACTCAGCCTTGAGTTCTGTGTGTTTAAGACACTTTATTTAGTGCATATTGCTGATTGATTGCCATTGAACTTGCAGCCGGCACCACTCCAACCCGGGCCTGGTAAAGCTCGTCTACCATTCATTATTGCTCTGTGAGGCCCAACCCAGCCTTCTCGTGCTCAGGAACACCAGCCTGCACTTCAGCACCTGGATTGGGGGTGGTTTTCAACAGCAAAATCACTAGCAGAGAGCACACAAATGTGAAAAATATAGCACCAACCAGGCTGTAAATAGGACACTCGTCTACAGTATTAGAGCTACAGTAAAAAGACAGTGTTCACTTCTTTAACTTCAGCTGGAAATGTGCACCTGGGGTAACTCGAAACTTTTACATTCTGTATGTATCCGCAGAAGTTCTGTGAATATCGATTTAGAGTTACAAATGAATTTTATTCAGTAGGTGAATCTGCAGACACACAATCCACAAATAATGAGCATCAACTGTATTTGTTAAAAGCCCACATGGAGCCTGGATACAGTTGCATACTTGTGCTCAGAAAGGCTGGAAGGGCAGGGTAATGTCTTGGCTTATCCTATCAGTTCACAACACCTTATAGAAGTATAACAAATATCAAATATTATCATGTCCAGTCCGAGAGAATTAAGTCTTCTAAGAATATTTTATTCAACTGAGTTAGCCACTTAACAAGAATATAGTACATCCAGTTAGGAGAAAACTTTGTAACATTGTATTCATACAAAGAGTATGTAAGATATCAAAACATACCTACAAATCATTAATTATGTAAAGCTCCTCATTATAGGATATCTTAGAAAACAAACAAACGTGTGAATCCTGGACAGTTAGAAATGCCAAAACCAACTCCAAATTCATTTTTGTGTAAATAAATAATCTTGCCAATGTATCATATGCAAATAGATCTTAAGCCCCAAACACATTTTAATACCCTGCTTACTCTTTAAGTAAACCCATGTGAGAATTTTAGTACCTACAGTGAAAATGGCGAGTTCTGGGCTTCTCGCCAATTTCATGTGGGGTGTGAAATTTCTGACTTACAAGTTGAAATTCTTGGAATCTTAAGAGCAATATATATATACACACACACACATATATGTAATTGAGAATGGTTCTCCCACCCACGGGATGACCTACTTCCCATTACCTAGCAGTTACAGGGAAGTAAGAGTGACAGGCACAAAAAGGGCCTTTGGGGAGTCTGGACTTCAGCCCACCTGCTGCCCCACGTGCACAAAGAAGTCCCAGCACACCAAATCCCCACCCCAAGTTATCTGAGGTAAGGGGAGAGATGAGGATCGGAGGACGTGCCAGCCTCTACCTTCTCACTCCCTTCTCCAGCTTCTCTCAAAGATCCTTCCTTTGGGAGGTATCGTGTTGTTCTTTCCTCCAGAAGCTTCACGACTTCCCTCCAGCTTGCTGCCTAAGCCACCTCCTGACGCCACTTTTGTGATTTCCCACTTGAGGGTATTTTTAACCTTGAGTGTGAGGAACAAGGAAAGTGATGTGGTAGGAGAGCCATCACCCATCGTGCCCTTATTTACTAAGAACACGGTAGGGAGTAAGAGAGCTAGCTCCCCAGGGGCATACAGCTTCTCCCTGACCTCGCACAGCTAGGCCTGCATCTCATAAAATTTCAGTGTTCTCACCTGATGCAGCTGAGGAGGAAGACTGGAGACAGGGCCTGACTCCTGCACAGGAGATCTCTCATGCAAACCACTTTCGTGACAAAGGCTTGAGGGGCCACGCTGTTATGCCAAGCCAAGTGTAGGCCGTGCAGAGCAGAGGATGAGTCCCTTTGAGTAGGTGGACCTTGTTTTGGCCAGAGAGCTGCCTAGAAGAGCAAAGAGATGTCCACAGAAATGGCCAGTTGGGGAGAACGGGTGTTGGGGTCCTACCAATGCCCCCAGGCTGAGGAAGGAGCCACAAGTGGCCACCCAGAATGTAGAGAGTTATCTTTTTCCAAGGTCATTTCAGGTTAGAGGATCCAACCTAGAACCCACAGGCAGCTCAAATGTACTCCACAGAAAGAACAAGAAGCCTGCCAGGCCAGGGTATGATGCCACCCAGCAAAATAAGGATTGCTCATCCCCCCAATCACCCCCATCTCCACCCCCAGGCAGGAACAGAAGCAGATATTTCCCTCCTTCAGGCTGACCTAGGTCAACATGAGGACAAGGTCATTGCTTTGACATTAAGCCAGGTCAGACATCCCGAATAATTAAGGTGACCAGACATCCCACTTTTGGTGGGCAGTCCCAATTTTTAACAATTTGTCCTGTGTCCTGCAGCATTTTTTAAAAGCCCCGATTTTTAGAAAGAATGCAGGACAGGCTAGGGAACACTTATACTTTTTTTCACCAGGATATGCATTGTATATTATTTGTGTTAATTTTATAATGTTAAACTTTAATAATAACAAATAATTGTTCAGAACTGATTATTGAGAACTTCTTATCAAAGTTTGCATTGTTGTCAGCCCCCCCCCCCCCACCAATGGTGTCCCGCTTTACCAATGTTAAAATCTGGTGACCTTATGAATAATACCTTGGACTGGGCAGTAAGTATTTGAAATTGAGCTCATGTCTATATTCCAAAATCACCAGAAAGATGCTCATTTTCTACAAATAAACAGAAAAGCTCTGGGATCTGCCAGAAGCTTCATCCAGGATCTAAAGAAGAAAACCACTACTGAATCAAGTGTAGAGGGACATTGAAAAGCAAAATAAAGTTGTGCTGGTTTTAGACCTGATTCCAAGTTTGTCCAATTTGCTGGTTACATTCATGCAGACTTAGTCAGAAACAGCAGGAAGGATCCAGTAAAGTGGGAAACTGACCCTATGATTGCCAGTCAGAGGTTTAAGAAAAATAACTTAGAATAGAATGTTCAGAAACTTCCACATCCCTGTCTGCAGCCAGACACATCTGAGCTAAAGCCATGCATATTTCAACCTAAAAGTCCCACAAGCTTTTGGGTTGGAGGAACACATTCAAAGAGGAAGGCTCCTCACCTCAAACCTCTCCTACTCCAACCCTCCATATTTGGGATCTCAAACTAGCTTTTTTTATTTGTATTTTCATTAATAAATAAATGGGAAAATGCATAAAGAGCACTTAGTACTTTGCTAAACGTAAGATATACTTTTTTTATTACAAGCAGATTAAGGGAAGGAAATTAGGGACAGAAGGAAGGAAGGAAGGGAGGGAAGCCAGGTACGCACTCTGTCACACATACAGGTGTGCGCCAACCCATGTGTATGTTTATGGGGAAAGGTCTAACAGGGATGCCCACCTTTGGCTTCTCTGCACCACGTTGAAAGAAGAAGAGTTGTCTTGGGCTACACATTAAATACACAAACACTAACAAAACTGATGAACAAGAAAAGGTCTGAGCATAATTTCTGTGATCTCTGCCACCAGAGAAAAGCAAAAATGTCCTCACATAATCTACATGAAGCCTGTGGATCACAAGCTGGACATCCCCAGTTGGTCGCACTTGAGGGTATGGGATTTAGTCACAACCACCCACCATAAGAATAAGCACTTCAGCAGTGCAGGTGAAATCATTTTTTCACTTGATAATGTAGATGCCTGTGACAAACAGGTGTGTGTGGGTGGGGAGAGGGATGTGGTTGAGGAAAGAATGTTGGCAGAACATGGCATTAGAAGATGTCTTTGCAGCCTAGATACATCACTTAAAACCTTACGAATTTGAGTAAGCTATTTAATCTCTTTAAACTTCACTTTTTTTTTTACCTGCGAAGGGGCAGTAATAGTAATAACTCTGACACTGAAAAACATAGAAATCAATGCAGTGGCCACTGTGTCAAGATCGCCTTTGAGAACCAAAGTTCTCATTCCCTGAGAGCAGGAGTATGGACTGCTGGTGGTACTCTGCTGAGTCCTGCTCTGGGAAATGCCCTCAGCCTCTTGCAAGGTCTTCCTGTCCAGGGTTTTCCTGCTCCCATGACTCATTAATTGAGATTCAAAACATCTCTGGAGCCCAACTCCTCCTCTCCACCTTCCCGTTCCCACCAAAGAGTATGCTGCCATCATCTCTCACCTAGATTCTTTCAGTTCATCTCCCCCATTCTGCCCTTGACCCCTTACGGCCTGAATTATCTCTTTTTTTTATTAAATCATAACTTTGTACATTGATCTATTTATGGGTTCGGTATACAGACATATGATGTGAAATGCTTACATTGAACTAAGTAACACACCCATCACAATTATTATTAAGAAATAAATTATCGGGTGGCACCTGTGGCTCAGAGGAGTAGGGCGCCAACCCCATATACTGGAGGTGGTGGGTTGAAATCCGGCCCTGGCCAAAACTGCCAAAAGAAAAAGAAAGAAATGAATTATCTCTTTAAAAACAAACTGGGTCTGTCCGCCATGTCTTCCTGCCCTTTCAGCATAAATGCCCACGTCCTCTTGGATGCCCACAAAGCCCTACAGTGTTCCACCCTGGCTCACCCTGCCCGGGAACCCTGTGGTCGCCTGTCAAGATCCAACACTCTTTTTCTTGTTTCCGTAGCCCCAGCCACACTGGCCTCCTCGCCCTTACCCAAACACACCAGCCATGCACGTGCTCTCCACATTAGGCGTTGGCACTTGGGAGTCCCTCTCCCTGCAGTGATCTTTCCCACAGGCCTTGCTCCTCGCTTACCTCAGATTTTGTGCAAGTGGCCCCTGATGTGGGAAGTCTGCCCTGCCCACTGTAGTTAAAATTGGCAACACCCTGTCCTTCTTCCTGCTTCCTTCTTCCACCCTTCCTTTCCTCTTTAACATGCCTCCCCACACTAGGTATTTATTAATAATTTACATATTTGTTTATTGTCTGTCTCCTCCTGTTAGAAGTTCTGCAATGACAGGAAATTTTGCTTTGTTTTATCTTCTGCTATATCTTCAGCAAATAACACAGGGATGGACACACAGTAAGTGTCCAATAAATATTTACTGACAGGAGGAATACATTAATAGGCGATGAGGAATTTCCCCAACAAACAGCATCTACCTTTTTTTTCTTTTTAATCTGTGAGTAAATGTTCAACAGAATTCAGAGACTCCTGGTAGGAGATCACAGTACTTGAAGATAGCTCAGCAATATTACACCCAGTGGCATATGAAAAAATAATTTGCAGGGCTGGTTAGGCGGTGATAGCAACGCATCCTGAGAACTGATTATCAACATCTACTTCATCTCATTTCTGTGAGATAGAGCCAAGGTATACATCTTTGAATTATTGTGACATCTTTTCTTCTATGCAAAAAAAAAACAAAAAAACTGTTGAGAGAGGTCTGTGAAATTCTAAGAGCAGATGTACCATACGGTCTGAAATTTTTTTTGCTCTCTACAGTTTTTCAAAGCACTAGGGTTTATGAATGTTCAAATTTATTGTTGATTTCTATGAGAGACATTGAACACCGAGCCCAGGTGCCAATTCTCAAAAGTGGAAACAAATTGTCCATCTTCTGCAACTTCCCTGGTCTTTGTGTCCCTGCCCTGAGGCCACTTCTTGGGATTTAGATGAGATTCCTCACTCACTTGACCAAAAGCTGTGCTGGAGCCCTCAACAGAGTCATCTCTGACTTTCTCTATTGCCCCACAATTGGCTGTGCTTTATTTGCCCATGATTTTTTGGCCCTACCAAATTCTAGAGTGGCGGAGTTGGCAGTGGTTTGGAGGGAATTTTTCTCCCAGCAACACCTGACAGGAAAGCAAATATGAAGCAGAAACCATGTCTCCTGCTTTGTCAAATCTCTGTTTTCTAGCCAGCCATTCTTTGAAAGTGAGAAAGTGGATGAAACACAGAGTCACACTCACATCCTCCCAGGCATTCTAAGACATGTGACTAGATCATCACAAACCCCACTGAAGCTTTTGCATAAACTCCTGGGATCAGTTTCCCCCTTGGCATGTGAAACAGTTCTGATTCAGACACTGCAAGCAGAAGAACCCAGGGATTGGCCTCAGAGATCATGTCTTACACCCCGAGAGTCTACCTTGTTATAAGTCACTGGAGAAAGGGTTTCAATGAATTGAGTAATGAGAAGCTTCAGGCCTGACCATTGTGAGTATAAGGTACTGGGGGGGAAAATAAATAAATAAATCCATCACTAATACAGAAGAAAGCAAGACAAAGGAAACACATATTCCACGGCCCCCAAAGCAGGTACAAAATTGTGGCATAGTAATTTGTAGTCTTAAGAAGCCCTTCAGGGACTTTTTATTAGAATAGTAAAAGATGCTTGTAAAAGACTAAGGCCAAAAGCACAGGCTGACACACTGACCCCTCTCTACCATTTGAGAGGGACCACAAAGAGCCTAATCTTTCAACTTGGCAGGCCGTCAGTGGGAAAGCCTCCTGGACTAAGAGGTTGCTTGGGTGCTATTTATGTTTCGACTACAAGTGTACACTCTGTCTAGATAAGCAGAGAAGCTTCTCTTACAAGGATGCTTCAAAAGAGCAGATTTCTGGGAAGATGAAACCATGCCAGAGTGGTGCAAGAACCCTTCCAAATACCAGTGACAACACTAACAGATGAGACAGACACATGAATGAAGAGACACACCTTACGATCCCAGAGTGTGCTGGAGATAGGCAAAGTGATACACTTTTCTTCTTACTGTTTTTCATTAGGATAGCCTCCAACCAAGAATTACTGTCTGTAAGGAATTATCTTGGTTGGTATTATTTGTGCCTGACTTATTGTGCTCAAACTTGAGAAGAGAAGAAAAGTCCTTTTGATTTTCCATTCTCGCACATTCTTCAACATGGCACTCAGTGTTCCAAGTGATCTGGTGTCAAATGCTTGGCCACCTACATCATCCATAAAGTGCTCATAGCAAAAGGCAAGGGCCCATCACTCCTGAAACACACATAAACCTTTGCTTACTCCGTTCTCTTTGCTTCCCTGAAACCCCATTGGATCAAACCCCATTTATTATTCAAGACCCACATAAATTAACATCTCCCAAAACATCTTCTCCAGCAGAATATTTTCTTGAAAGTGTGATCCTTTAGCATAGTGTAACAGTCCTGCTTGGCATTTTCCATGCTGTCTGAAAGTTCATTGTTCACAGGCCTCTCTCTCTTACTTTATTATAAATTTTGGTGCAATGATCTGTATCTTTTTCATATAACTCTTCCTGTCATTAAACATTTGACAAATTAATGTGTAAATGAAAACAGAATCTCTTCGCTCTCTTGTTTTTTCATTCTCTTTTGCTTTAAAAAAGAGAGAGAAACTCAGAGTCTTTCTGTAGATAACGTTATCAAAACTAAAAACACAGAATTAAATCAAAGAGGCTTGTTGGCTCCATGGATATTTTTAGTGTTAGGACAATTGTAGTGCATTTCCACCGGTGATAAGAAGCAGGTGTGTAGTGGGGAAACACCATGGGTGGTATAACGAAAGCAGTAGTGTTTATCAAAATTCTGAAATTTTAGGTAAATTTTCCAGTGAAGGTCTCTACATACTTCATAAAATATATCAACCCCTAGCAAAAAGGAGTTTTGACCCCTTGTTTCCCCAAACTTCCAACACACATTCCAACCCACAGACACTGCCAAACTCAAGTGTTGACAGTGCTTGAATAATGCCTATGTCATCAGAGAGAGGGCAAGAAGTCAATTTTTAGGAGCTGGGAGCATCATCTCGGCGGTGGTTCCTGAGACTGGGAGGCTGAGACAGGGATTTTGACTCTGGTCCCTGTTACTTCTACCTTATATTGTTCTAAGCCTGTGTTTCTCAACCTTTGTTATCTCACAACACACTTGAACCTATAGTTAAACTTCCAGGGCACACTTAAGTGATGGTGATCAAAAAAACAGTAAAAAAAAGAATATACTTACTATGCTTTGGACTTCTTTCAAAAATAACTTAATTAATAATCTTTAAAATTGTTTGCAGCACACCTAAGATCTTCTCATGGCACACCAGTTGGAAATCACTGATCTAAGTCCATGTGAGTGGTCAGCCTCATTCTTCAGCAAGTGGAAGTCTTCATCCTAGAGAAGGATAATTTGCTGACATAAGAAAATCATGTGAATTCAGTGGGCAGACCAACCTTGAAATACACTAAAAATATTGTGCTTACACCTTTCCCAGAGTTAGCAGAATCTAAGACCAAGGCACAGACAAACTACCCTGCCTCTGGGCTCCAATTCCTCTAGCTTCCTGAACCCCAGCCATTGTGTAGAGGAGTGATCAAGGAGTTTTACCTTAGAGCGGGAAGCATCCCCTTGTGAGTGACTTTCTGGAAGTTGCTGAGAGTGAAAAAGTGTAATTTCATCATTGACACATCAACATGAGCACTGATGTGTTTATAATGTACAGGAGCATTCCTAAAGCGTTTGCCCATAATTGCTGGGTCAATTCACAGGGCATTCAAGATCCTCCAAGAGTGCCATGGGACAGGATGCTAATGGCATGGAGCCGTGATAGAATGTCAGAGTGCTGATAGTTTACGATACATGAGATTTCAGCAAGGGTGACGGGCAAAAGGAAAGGCAGAACTCTGCCTCTGTGGGAGCTAGAGGAATTGGAGCCCAGAGGCAGGGTAGTTTGTCTGTGCCTTGGTCTTAGATTCTAGAAGGGCTTAGTTGAAAACATCGTTTATATTTCGCAAGCATCATAATCATTCTATCACTAAGTAATCATGATCAGGAGCCACAGGGTGAGGGTGCTGCTATTTCAAAAACACATGCACACACACACACACACATGCAAATGGATTTAAACAACCTCTGTCTCTGCTCAGCTCTTATGTGCACTAATGGCATGTAGCCATGACAGGATGTCAAAGTAATGACAGTTTAAGACACATGAGATATCAGCAAAGGTGATAGGCTATATTAAATATATATAATCATAATATCCCATATATACCTATAATGTTTTCTATCTTGCGTATTGTATGTTATATCCCTTGTAATTGCAGAAGTAAAACGTGACTTGAGCATTACAATTTTAATACAGCATTTTCCCTTTTTAAAAATGTGTATACTTTTGGGTGTTTGTTTTCTGTCTCTTTCCCCCCACCTCCATACACACGCATACACACATACTTTACAACAAAAGTGATAAGGGTACACAAAGGTAAAGCAATGTGTGCATAACAGAGAAAAGGAAACCTTGGAAGAATTGAGTCTTCTTCATTATATGGAAGGTCATAAGACCATCAGCTCACTTTCCCCTGAATCTTACATGTTCTTACTTTCATTCTACACCCTTTACCTAAGCATCTTAGCATTTCTGTGACTTCTTCTATATATTGATAACAACTTAATCTCTGAAGTCTAGATCCGCAATAATAACAGCCTTTTGGTATTAGGTATTGGTGTTATCCAGACACCTCAAATTCAATTCATCCAAAAACAGATGACTACAATGAGTCAAAAAACAGGCAGTTTTGATTCTCTGCAGGTAAATCGCGTGATTATGTCCAATGACAAAAAGTTTAGAGCAGTGTTTTTCCAACTTCCAGTGCCTGTGGGCTACTACAGAGGCATAGGTGGATTAACAATTTTTATATTTTTTAAGAATTCAACACAATTTCAATGATTAAAAATAAACATTTTGAATTAACGTTAATTTTTTATATTAGTAAAACAGATAAAATTGTTTCAAATTGTTAACAGGTGACTAAAAGAGAACTTTTTCCCCGTTTCAATGAGGCCCCAGGATAATAGGTGCCAATACTTTTTCATTCCAAAGTGAGATGATAAACTATCTATAAAGGCACTTATTTTAAAGCCAATGAGATTGAGAAGAGAATTTCATTATGTCCTAGTGTTGTGACTTTTTCCTTGTTTACTCACCTCAAAGCTAAAGGGAAGGGTTCAAGGACAGAACCCATGGAGCTGGAGATGTGACTCTAGAGTTTGTAGGGCAAAGCAAACCTGTGTTTGACTCACAGCAGAAAGATACAGAGGCAGAAAGCCTGAGTGAAACAGAGGAGATTGTAATTACATATTTACGTGTCTGTCCATGATGTATCAGATCTATCTTTCCAGTACACAAAAATTTTATTAAAAAAAAAACCCAGGAGATTCAAGAAAATCAAATAACCAAGGGGAAGAGGGAACTGAAAGAAAAATCTCCAGATATATAATCAAAAATCACCAGAGGTTTAAAAAATAAAAAAACCACTATTAGGTGATCAGAAATTGAAGTCATCAGAAATGGATTTTAGAATGAATATCTGCGATTATTATTCAAGTAAATAGATGGCAAAAAAGTGCGCTTCAACAGATAACTATAATCTATGATAAGAATCTATTCGAAATTATGTATCAAAAATACAATAACCTAAACTGAGAATTTGATGGATGAGTAAACAGAATAAACAAGGTACAAGAAAGAATCAGTGAACTGGAAATGGACCAGTAGAAAATGGACCCAGAATAAAATCACAAAGAGGGAAAAAAGGAATTGCAAATGCAGAACAGACCAGAGTTGAAAAGTCCACAAGAGATATATGAGAAAAATATGACAAGAATTTCGTTTCCCAAGGAGAGGGGAGAAATAATATATCAGAAATAGTATGTGAAGATAGACAGATACGAATTTTGCAAAACTGACAAAAGACACATGACCATAAACACATAAAAATTCTAGAGGTTTTACCTGTGTCAAGCAGTATAAGTACAAAGAAAACCACACCTAGGCACATCACAGATACTCTAAAATCTGTATCTGATTAAACTCAAGAAAACACATTGAAAACTAAAGTCAGTGAGTAAAGGCTCATTACTTTCAAAAAGCAATTAGTAAGAAGAATGCCTGACTTTCTAACTGAAACTACATCCAGAAGCCAATGAAATGACATTTCTAAAACTCCCATCTTATTGCATATATAACAATCTATTCTAACTAGATTGCAAACCTAAATTGTAAATTTAAAAAAGAAAGACAGAAGGATAAAAACAAGGCCAAATTTCAGAAACAAAATTTAAGAAAGTATCTTCATGACATTAAGGGTGACCATATTTTTCTTACATAGGACACAAAAGTTGCTAACAGAAAAAGATTGATAAATTATATTTCATAAACTTGGAAACTTCTGTTCATCAAAAAATATCACTAAAACAGTGAAAAGACCAGTCCCAGCCAGGGGGAGGATATTTTTAACCCATGTGTCTGACAAAGGTTTTACATCTATCATCTGTAGAGAATTTTTATAAAATAGTGAGGAAAAGAACAAGAACCCAATTTTTAAATATTGGCCAGAGATGTATTCAAATATTTTATAAAATATCATATTCAAATGGCTGGTAAGCATTTGAAAAGGTGATCACCATCACTAGTGATCAGGGAAATAGCAATTAAAATAATAAAATGTAAGCAGCAGAATGGCAAAAATGACAAGGATGGAAAATAGCCAGTGTTACAAAAATGAAAGATGAGGAACACCTCGTAATCATCACTGACATGTTTAAACAGATACAATGAATTTGGAAAACTGTTTGACAGAATCCTCTAAAACTTAACACATCCCTCCCTTTGACCTCACGATATTACCTCTAGGTATATACCCAATAAAACTATGTATCAATAGGCATGCAAGGAATGCTGAAAGCAACATTATTTGCAACCGTTAAAAGTAAGAAAAGTTCAAAAGCCTGGCCCTCGGATCAGACTTTCCAAACAGCATCTATTCATTCTGCTACAGCAGACAGTTGTTTACGCACCTGCCCCACTGACCCTCACTTTCATGAAACGCTGCTCTCCAGTTATTCAGGGACTCTTTAGTGAATAAAGAGGTCTGAGGGGCGTTCAGCAAGAGAGAATTATAATTTGTCTAAATGGAATAGCTTTACTATTATTTTGATTTCAAGGATGAACGTAAAGGCTGCCTTTCAGCACACATATGTTCTCACCAACCCCTATGGGGCTCTGAGTTAATCTACCTGCGGGAACGGTCTGGTGAGATTGGAAGAGAGATAAGATTTTGCATCCCTAAATAATTGACATGCATCTATGCAGAGTTTAGCTGGGAAGCTTATGTTTCCAGTGATAATTAGCAGAGAGCAGATACATTTCCCAAGCATGTCTGTGACAGGCATACAAATTGTAGAAGCTGCATTATCAATTACTCAGTTCATTAATAGAAAACAGTTAATGAACATAGAAAAGAGTAAAAATTTAAATCGCAACATGTGCTTTTTCCTTTTTATTCTGTTTAGTCTGTAGCACATATTATGTTCTTTAGGAAATAAGGCCTAATGCATAGATACATAATGTATGAAGCATTGACACGTTGTTCTAAAGGCCCTGGGTTTTGTTTTAATACTGGTGAATAACACCTGTCAAAGATAAGCTTCTCTCCTCACTTTGCCTTTGCTCAACACCTCCTGAATACAGAGCCTGCAAAGAGGGTGCCTTTCACACCTTCTCTCTCCACCTGCATGAGTCCACTCAGAACCATATACAATACATGGCAAGTTACAAGGGAATTTTAAAGCCTAGTGGCTGATCTTTGAATTCACACAAATTCCTTATTTGTCCCTAGAACTTTCAAAAGCATTTTCCAAAATGCCCATGAATGATCACTCTAGAGATGATTCTTGGTTCTCACCAACGAGATGTTGTTAAGTTGAGGGCATCCTCTATCAGTCGTCCAGGGGGAAGGCCCTGGCACACACAGGGTGATGATAAATTTCCAACGGAGGGTTAAGTTGGAGGCTGGACACAGGAGCATTCAGGTTTTGGTGGAATCACAGTGAATTATACCTTGCTGAAACCTGGGTCCTACAACTTTCCAACTGTGGAAGCTTGGGCAAGGAAATTGACCTTGCCACATTTCAGAGGTTTTCATCTGTCAGAAGAAAATACAAATGCTTGCCTTGAGAGGTTTTTGTGAAAATTAGATGAAATAACTCACAGAAAGTACTTTAGCCTGATAAGGCCTGGTACAGAGGAAGCATTGAATAATGGTTAGGCTTATTATTATTATCATCATCATGACAAAGATTATTATTATTCTATTATCTCAGACACCTAAAGATCATTTCCATATGAAAGCACAGCAGCACTATTTGACATCATTTAGAATAGAAATAGCCCTCCTTTTATTCCACATCTTTTTTGTACTCACTTATTCGCCCACTATGAATTTGTTTTGTTCCTCTTATTACAATATCCATTGGACCAGAAATACCTTTTGAATGAATAATAACAATAACAATAATTAACACATACTGAGTCCTCTTGGTGAGCCAGGCACGAAGGGCTCTACACACATTATCTCACAACCACCTTGTTCTGCCCCCACGTTTGTTAACCTTACTTGATAAACTCACTAAAAGAGTTCTAATTTGTTTCTTCTATCTACTGCCTGGACTCAGGCTTGTTGTTTGGCCTTCTGTTTGACAGAATCCTCTAAAACTTAACACATCCCTCCCTTTGACCTCACGATATTACCTCTAGGTATATACCCAATAAAACTATGTATCAATAGGCATGCAAGGAATGCTTGTTTGTTTGGCCTTCAGGAAAGAAAATTTCTCTTACATTGCTCTGATGGTGGTATAGGGCAGTATGGGGCTGGAGGTGCCAGGCAATGGCTAAGGAGCCCAGCAAAGTCGTCACATGAGGGAAACATGTGAGCCAGGTCTGAAGGGCGGAGGAAAGGTTCTCCAGGCAGAGAAAAGTCAGAAAAGGCCAGAGCAGCCCAGGTCCTCTGGGGCCTGGCACTCCTGTAGCTACTGGCACTGAGGGATCCAGGGCAGCCGGGGCCACACTGTGGAGGACCCATCCCCAAATTACAGTGTGTGAGCTTGGTATTACAAGGATGGTGGCAGTGGGGGTCATCCAAAGGCTTTAGGCTGGGGTTTTATATGACTCATTCCACATATTTCCTCTTACAAAGATTCCTCAGAGGCAGGATGAGGTTTGTAATATCACACACACTCCAAGATATATTGAAGACAGAATGTGTGGAAGATGGGAGGACCAGCAGGTCAGTGGTGGTGAAACCAGAAACGAGGGACAGATTGCAGAAAGCGGAGGTGGAATGGGCAAGGTTAGTGGCTGATGGGATGTCGTGGGGGTATGTTTGAACGACCCCTGCCCTTTGTGGGGTGGGTATTGGGAGTCGGGCGGGGGCATTGGGGGGCGGGAGGGGGATTGGAGGGACCATTTTTGAGGTATTTCTTACAGGGGTACAAGTGAAACTCTCTAAGAGTAGAATCAGAATGTTTTAAAACTATAACTGAGAAAATGACATGAAGGCTGTGTTGATCAGTTTGATGGAAGTA
>CAUYQV010057724.1:0-22939 GCA_963574575.1 Galagoides demidoff
GATAGTAATATTTGATGATACTATGGAGGTAATGGTATGTGCTTATGTTAAAACAAGACTGCTTATCTTTTAGAGAGTCATGTTTTTTAGTTACAGATGAAATGATGCAGTGACCTGGATTTGCTTTGAGATTATCCGAGAGTGGAGGGAGAAAAATAAAACAAGACTGGACATGTGCTTTAACAGCTGAAGCTGAATGATGGGCTCTCGGGTTGCTCGTACTATCTTCTCAACGGGACGGGTGTATTCCTTAATAAAAGAAAAACGTGGACATTAAGAATCATAGCTTTTCAGAAACAGTACACTGTATCCCATGATAGTATTAATGTATGCTGCTATGATTTAATAAAAAAAAAAATCATAGTTTTTAGAGAATGGAAAGAGTTTGGCTTTGGGGAAGGACTGATGGGGGAAGAGGGCTCAAGTGTGAGGAGAGGTAGACAGGGGCCATCGTTTTCCTTGTAAGCCCTGCATTGCCATTGACTTTTCCCATTAGGTAAACATATTCATATGAAAAAAATGAAATTTTGAAAGAGATGAGAAAACAAAAGGTGCGCAGGTCGCCCAGCCCTCCCTGGACACATCTCCTGTGGCAGACATCACTCATCAGCCTCAGCCTGATTTCCAGGAAAGCATCTGGAATCGTGGACAAGCCCCTCCAGGAGGATAAGGCCTGCCACAGAGTGTGCCCACCTCACTGTTCATACAGTTTAAACAGGATCCTTTCTGCCCAGAATGCCTAGCCTCTGATACTCCAGGATAAGCTGGGTGCTCTACCAGATGCCTGGGCCCCCAGAGCCTCCCCACAGGCCCTGCTAGGGATATTGTTGCCCCCGGCTTGCCCTCCACCCTCCTGAGCTGCTTCCATTCCTGCCTCAGCTCCCGCTGAGCCAAAACCACCAGGCCTCCTTCAGGCACTGCAATAACATTTTCCTATGATGTGCTTTCCTGCAGACCACAGAAAGCGATGAGTGCTAACAGATTCCAGTCTTGTGCAAAAGGAAAGCATTAGAATTATATTCAGGTCGACTTGTGATGTGTGAGGGGCTTTTCCACATTTGGACAGAAGTGTGATGACCAGTCAAGTCTTTCCCTGAGGGGCAGGATCATGATCCCGGGAGTTTCAACTGACTCCACATAAACTGGGGGTAACGGGGCAGGGTCTGATACAGCTGACACTGGTGGTCATTTCTTTGGTAAGAAGACTTCCATGTTGTTCAGTGGCCCTTGGTCCCGTAAACCCAGACTGTTTCTATTCCCAGCCTTATCCTGATGCAAGGGTCCTGTGCCAATCCCATATCAGACTCTAACACTAAAGGTAGGGGTGTTCTTCAATTCTTTCACTTGAGAGACTGGACGATTTGATGCAGGAGGATTGCTTGAATCTAAGAATTCAAGGTTGAGGTGAGCTAGACACATGAGACCAGGGGGAGGAAGTAACATATGCTGATTGTCTCTATGGCCAGGTTCATGTCTAGGACCTTCCTGTTATATCCCAGCCATAAATCCTATTAATCAGGTTTAACAAATAAAAAACCGAGACTCAAAGAGGTTGTAATTTTGCCCATGGTTACATAGCTAGAAAGTGCAAGAATAGGATTTCATTTTAGGTCTTTCTGAATCCAAAAACCTTTGTTCTTCCCCAACCTGATTCTCCAAAGCAATCTGTGCTCCCTCGTGAGCCCCTCAGCAGCATGAAGTCAATCTCCTAGAAAGTGTTCCCCACAGAGAAAGGGGTTTGGGAGACTGAACCTGTACTGCAGGCAGCGTCAGTCCCGCTTCCAAAATCAGAATTGCTTAGGAAACAAATCTCCAAAGGTGGAAAGCACTTCTGTCTGCAGCAGCTCGGTCGTATCTATTCATATTCCTACTCCCCACTGTCTACATAGACCACGGCCAGGACCTCAGTGTGTGCTCTGCGGCCTGGGAAAAGTGAGCATTTTTGTGACCTGACTTAAAGAGAAATAGTGGACAAATAAATCAAATATCCAACTAGAAGTCAATTGCGTAATTGATGGAAGTTGATTTGTCATTCATATGAGGCACTACATTTTCAACACAGGCCTCTGTCTCATCTTATACATACCCAGTCCACTGAGACCCAAGTCTAGGGTTGAAGTTCATTCTCAGCATGAGTCTGATTACAACTCTGGGAAGTGTCATTCACATATTCTGGCTGGACAGGCCTCTGCAGCTATACAAGGTAGCCCCAACCTTGAGAGATTTCTCTCAGTACTGACAGAACATGCAGATAAGAGATTAGTGAAAAATAAAGATGACTGGAACAACATGATTACTCAACTTGACCTAATTGGCACATTTAGAACACCCCACCCAGCATCTGGAGAATGCTTGTTCTTTCCATGTACATATGAAACGTTACCAAAATAAACCATAAAATGGCCCATAAAGTAAGTCTCAACAAATTTCAAAAGACTGAAATCAGAATATCTTCTTTGATCATAGTAGCATTGAATGAGACATCAATATAAGAAAGATAAACAGGAAGTCACCAAACATTTGAAAATTAAGCAACACACATTTAAATAACCCTTGGGTCCTCAAAGAAATCAAAATAGAAATGGAAAACATTCTGAACCAAGCAAAAATATAACATATCAAAACTTGTGGAATGCAGCTAAAGCAGTGCTTCAAGGGATGTTCATAGAAGTAAATGTATTACATTAAAAATACTAATAAATATATTAAGCAAATGGATATATTTGAATTTTCTTTTTTTTTAAACAGACTCTCACTATGTCACCCTCAAAAGAGTGCTGTGACGTCACAGCTCACAGCAACTTCAAACTCTGGGGCTTAAGCGATTCTCTTGCCTCAGCCTCCCAAGTAGCTGGGACTACAGGCGCCCACCACAGTGCCTGGCTATTTTTTGGTTGCAATTGTTATTGTAGTTGTCATTGTTGTTTGGCAGGCCTGGGCCAGGTTCAAATCCACCAGCACCAGTATATGTGGCTGGCACCCTAGTGCCTGAGCTACAGGTGCAGAGTGATATTTTAAAAATTTTTAAAGGTTGAAGATTAATGATATGTTTCCATCTCAAGAAACTTAGGAAAACAGTAACAAGTTAAATCCATAGAAAATATATAAATAGTTATGATAAAAGTAAGCACAGAAATTAATGACATATAAAATAAACATGCAATGAAGAAAAACCAACAAACACAATGTTTGGTAGTTTGAAAAGACTAATAAACTCCAGGCAAGATGGATTTTTTTTTTCCAGTTTTTGGCCAGGGCTGGGTTTGAACCCACCACCTCCGGTATATGGGCCCAGCACCCTACTCCTTGAGCCAGAGGTGCTGCCCACAAGATGGATTTTTTAAAAAAGAAAACAGAGTAACCAATTCACTGATGAAAAAGGGGACACCACTATGCATCTTATACACATTAAAAATACGATAAAGAGAATACAAATGAATCGTACCAAAATTGAATTTTGAATTACCAAAATTGACTTAAGAAAAATTTAAATGCTCTTAGATCTACTTAAGAAATTAAATTCATAATTTAAAGACATCCACAAAGAAAAATCACATACCCAAATGGCTTCATTTGTGAATTCTTACACAAATCTTTCCAGAGAACAGAGAAAGAAGAAACATTTCCCAAGATTTTTTATGAGAAGAAAAACATTCATCTCAGAACCTAATATAAAAAAGGAAGATTATAGTTGTAAAAATCTTTAGCAAAATGCATTAAATCTAATAATACAGCAAAAAGATAACACATCATTACCAAGTTAGATTTATTCCAGGAATGCAAAATTAGCTTAACATTCTAAATAAAGTAATTCACCACATTACCACAACAAAAGAGAAAATATACTCATTTTAATAGATACTGACCAAGCATTTGATAAAATTCAAATGACTTTTCATGACTTAAAATAATCTCTCTTGCAAACTAAGAATAGCAGTGAAACTCCTAAATCTGATAAAAACTATGTACAAAACTCATCTAACATTCTTCTTTGAAGTTGAGAGCAACATAGAAAATACTCTAGTATCTCTTCTATTCAATATTATACTTCTACCCAAGAACATAAGGCAAGAAAAAGAAATTAGGGTAAAAAGATTTGAAAAGAAAAAGTAAAACATCATTATTCATGGAAGACATGGTGAAGTGTACAGAAAAAATCCAAATGAAACTATAGACTATAAGTTCACTAAGGTGACATAGCAAGATTGTTAGATACAAAAGATAATTGCATATTTACCGAAAACAACTGAAATAAAATTTGAAACAAATAATTTGAAAATGAAATTTCAAAAAACACCAAAATTTCCTAAAATACCTAGGGATAAACCTCACAAAAATCCACAAACTTCTATAAAACTATGAAGTATTACTGAGTAAAATTTTGAAAGACTTAAATAAATTTAGGGTAGGCAGTTTTCACAGATTAGAAGACTCAATACTTGTTAGGATGTCAACGCTCCCTAAATTAACTCATAAATTCAATGGGATCCTAATAAAAACATCAGCAGGACTTTTATAGAAACTGACAAGCTTGCTCTAAAATATATGTGAAAGTACAAAGTAGCTAGCCATGGCAATATTAAAGGTGAAATCTGGAGGACTTACGTTATCAGATGAAAAGATTTAAAAAGCTATAATAGTAAAGGTAGTGATGGAAGCACAAAGACAAATGGAATAAAATAGAGAACCCCAAATAGACCCATATATACATAATAATGTGGTTACAATAAAAACACATTGTGGGCTCGGCACCCATTCACAGTAGTCTGGCAGGTTCAAACCCAGCACAGGCCAGCTAAACAACAATGACAACCTCAACAAAAAATAGTCAGGCATTGTGGTGGGCACCTGTAGTCCCAGCTACTCGGGAAGTTGAAGCAAGAGAATTGCTTAAGACCAAGAGTTTGAGGTTACTGTGAGCTGTGACTTTACCAAGGGCAACATAGTTAAACTCTGCCTGAAAAAAAAAAAACATTGTGAGTCCATGGGAGTCTTTTCAATAAATAGTTCTGGGTAAAATGGGTCTTTATATAGAAAAAATGAACTTTGACTCTCTACCTCACACTATCCACAAAAATTAATTCAAGGTAGATTATAGATTCAAATGTAGAAGTTAATACTATTAAGCTTATAGAAGAAAATATGAGAATATTGTAAACTTGGTATGAACAAACATTTCTTAAACAAAACACAAAAAGCACTAATAGTAGAAGTTTGAAAAACTACACTAGACTTCTCTAATTTGAAGAACTTCTATTCATCATAATACATGAAGACAACAAGAAGTCACAGATTGGGAGAAGTCTTTTGTAGTTCGCATAGCTGCCAAAAGACTAGTATCCAGAATATCTAAAGAGCCCCTACAAATCGGTAAGAAGAATGGCAACCAATTTTTTTAATGGACAAAAACCTTGAGCAGCCACTTTATAAAAGAACATCCAGACTGGGCATGGTGGCTCACACCTGTAATCTTAGCACTCTGAGAGGCCGAGTTGAGAGGATGGCTTGAGCTCAGGAGTTTGAGGTAGCAGTGAGCTATGATGATGCCACTACACTCTAGCCTGGGTGACAAAGTAAAACTTTGTCTGAAAGAAAAATGGACAGGAAGCATATAAAAATTTCTCAACTTTATTAGTCATTAGAGAAATGCAAATTAAAGCCATAATGATATGTCATTTTAAGACCACAATTAAGGACTAACTTGTTTCCCAAAAAAATTCCTATGTTAAGACTCTAACTCTCTACTGGTACTTGGGAATGGGGCCTTGTTTGGGAAAATAGAGTGAAATAAGCTCATAATAATGTGGTTCTAATCCAATGAGATTGGCGTCCTCATATGAAGCAAATCCCATATATTTTTCTCTCTCTCATGCTCATGCACAGAGAAAAGGCCATGATATGACAGGGCAACAATACAGCTGTCTCCAAGCTAGGAAGAGAATGCTCACTGAAAACAAAGTTTGCCAACAATTTGATCTTGGACTGTCAGAACCATGAGAAAGTAAATTTCTGTTGTTTGAGCCATCTAGTCAGTGGCATTATGTTATGGCAGCTCAACCAAACTAATCCAATGCCAAAAGAGCCAAAATGAAAAGGGCTTGTCATGCCCAGGATTAATGAGGGTACGGACCAAATGAAAGTATAATGCACTTGTGGTGGGATTGTAAGTAAGTACAATCACTTTGGAAACTGCTTACCAGTATCTACTAGAGCTAAACATACAGCTACCCTATGATCCAGAAGGTCCATTACTATGTATGTTAACCAAGAGAAAAGAGTATAGGTATGTATCAGAGATCCATACAAGTATCTTAATGTATAATAGCCCCAAAGTGGAAACAACCCAAATTTATATCAGCAACAAAATAGCTAAAGAAATTGTGGTATAGTCATACAGTGGAATGGTACACAGCAGTAAAAATAAAGTTGGATGCTATATTCAACAACATGGATAATAATCACTGATGTACTGTGGAGTGAAAAACGTCAAATCTAAAAGAATACACAGTTTGTGCTTCCATTAAGATGAAGCCTAGGAGCAGGCAAAACTAATCTACAGTGGCAAGAGTTTAGAATAGAAGTTGCCCTTGGTGGGGCTGTGAGGGAAGTTTCCAGAGTGTTGGAAATACTGTAAATCTTGATGTCATTGGTGGCTCCAAATGAGACCAAATGAGACCATTGTGTGGTAAACCACACAATTAAGATCTATGTACTTTGCATAGGTTACGAAAAGTCATAAAGAATATTTGCCTATTAGAAATAAAAACAATGAGTTTTCTTTCACAAATTTATCTCAGTTTTGTCTTGGACCATATTGCACAGAGTCAAGTGAACCCTTGGAAACATGCTGGTTACTAAGATTGTTGTGGGTGTCTCATATGAAAATTAATACATTAAATGGAATCTTTCTACCTTGGAATTTGTAATTTGTTTAGGAACACTGGTTACATTCATTTCCAGTTTCCATTTGACTTTCCATTGTGAAGACTGTCATAGCTTGTCAGAGGAGACCACTCATGTGGTGTTATAAATCCGAAGTGCAAGAAACTCTCTTACAGCAATAAAAATACTCTCCAACAACTTCTGGATTCAGGTAAGGTGGTTTAAGATCTCTGTGGAAATTTCATTATTTGTTCTTTTTATTATTCATTCATTCTGAAGACTGTGAAAAGTAGCTGTGTCTCTAAACAGCATGCTTTCCTGCAGACAAAGAGAAAGGGGCTAGGTGTGATTGGGCGTGTGTCGCATGGGAGTGTACTTGTAAACTCATGAGGTTCTGGGTAAATTACATATTTCTTTGTAAAAAGACATCAAAAGTTATCTTTTGCTTCTTTTGGGAGCATAGTGCATGTGAAAGAAATATGGCCATCAATTTTGTCAAAAAGAAACAGATTTTCTATGAAAATATAGGTTTTATATACAACTTGACATTTGAAGACAGATACTTTTATCAATGACATGGTAAAAAAAAACACAGGACTGTTTGATTGTGGCTGTCAAATTCTCAGCTAAAAGTAGCTAAAGAAAAATAATGAGGGTGGTCGGTAAGGTACTGAGGTGGTTCGTAGAATCAACAGAGGGCTTTGGAGATCAGAGCAGACACTTTCTGTTCTTCTCATGCCTCTGCCTCTGTGTGCTATCGGTGCCACACTCTCTATCACCGGGGGCGCTTTCTGCAGGCATCAAGGCCAGAGACAGCTGTCATTTCACTTTTCTGACCTGAGGGGATAGACACTCTCACTGCCAGAATCAATGTCTAGCCAACCCCCTGGGGAAGGCCTTTGACCACCACTGGCTGGTCCCATGTGACCATTCTGCTCTCGTCACTGTGGTTCAGAGAACAGCAGCAGGGCACACAAAAGCAGTAAGTATCCATAACAGACAAATATACCTCAAAAAGGCTGCATACCCTAATTCAATTTAAATGCCCCATTTACTCCTTCTCCAGACATCCCAGGCCATGGCATCCTCTTCAATTTCTAGAAGGTATCAGTTTTCCATCTTTCATTCTCTGCCTCTGAAATAGCCCTTCCCATAGTCTGTCAGCACTCTCAGCCCTGATCTACACAGTATAGACACAGGAAGGCTTGGAACAATTGAAAAGACTGACAGGTGAAAAGACCGTGTAAAACAGTTCAAATTTTGAAAATGAGTAGTTTGCAAGACGCTTCAGATTTCTTTCAGTTTGATCCACTTCAACATCCATAAATAGCATCGATCAGATCTACATGCACACATGTGCTTGCCACTCCCCAAAGTCAGAATAATCACAGGCTATCCAGGTTTACACAACTCGGATAATGAAAATCTATGTGGAGTGACTAAGGGAAGCTGTCCATGGAAGGAATCACAGCACTTGAGAACTGTAAGTGACTAGTTCAAGCCTCACATAACAGACTGGATGATTTTGAGGGGTTTGCTTTGTTCATTTGTGAAAAGAAGAAGTTGGACTAGACCTTGGATAGAAAACTAAAGCCCATAGGCCAAATCCGATCCACTGTCTGTTTTTATAAATAAAGTTTTATTGGAACACAGCACACCAGCCCTTTTCAGTACTCTATGGCTGTTTTTGTGCTATTGCAGCAGTGTTGAGTGGTTGCAATAGAGACCGTAGCAGGGGTCCTCAAACTTTTTAAACAGGGGGCCAGTTCACTGTCCCTCAGACTGTTGGAGGGCCAGACTGTGGGCCCCAGGATGAGATGGCTGCTAAGCAGGACAGGCAGTGGTGGCAAAAACACCTGGCAGGCCAGATAAATGTCCTAGGTGGGCAGCATGTGGCCCGCAGGCCGTAGTTTGAGGGTGCCTGCCATATAGCCTGCAAAGTCTAAAATATTTACCATCCTGCCCTTTATAGAAAGTTTGCCAAATTCTGATGTAAATGAGTCCTCACAAAATCATTTTTCCCTTGAAATTAAAGAATAGTAGTTCTTAATCTGAATTATCCACATCTCTAATTCTCTTTGCCTATATTTGCTGTTTTGCCCAAGCCACAAGAACTTACAGGCAGAGGCCAACAGGAGACATCAGTCAGCGAAATAAGTAGCCAATATCATCTATATGATCCCTCTAGCAATGGCAGCAACAGTATGAAATATCCAAACACTTGCCCATATTTCCCTGTCCATTTCTCTCTGGTCTCAGAAATAGACAAGAACAATTTCAGAAGCAGCATCTATTCAGCTCAAAGTGAAGTGGAATCATAACCATCATTGACTTCTACACAGATAACAATATCTGGGGAAACAGACCAGGAAAGGTATTTAAAAGCTTGGATTTTCTTTCTATTTTGCCTGTCACAGTAGTCAAATTGCTGCTGAAATGCCATTCACCTTTTATTTGTGTATATACAAAAAGAAAAGGCAAAAATTGCACTAATAAAACACACTATGCTTACATTTTTTTTTTCAGTTTTCCTCTTTGTTAGTGCATAAAAATCCTGTGAAAGCTGCACCTCCCAAAAATTTTTGTTGCAACACCATACTGACAGATTGGGAAAAACCAGAAGGGGGTGAGGAGGAGACCCCCTACTTACATACACATGCACACGCACATTTCTGACAAAGAAAAAAAGAAAGAAAGAAATCCAAAAGCAATAACCAACCCCCAAAATGCCAGGAAGCAGGGTTATAAATTTAACACAAACAGCTCCCTCTTCAAACTCCCAGCCCGTTTATCAAATTTTAAAAACTAAATGACAAGTTAAGATTATTAGTCAAAATATATAAATAAATCACCTTACATATGTTATTTCCAAGGTCTGCGAATGATTTCACAGTGGTTAGTTGTAATAAGTGAATACACAGGCAACCTGGGTCCGGGAGCAGAACTGGTGCAGGTAAGGCTGGAGGCCCGCCAGGCCCCAGACAGCACAATTAGCTCAGAGGGCAGAAGGGAAAACCCGGCCTGCACACAGAGGCCTTTAAAAACAGCCTGGGTGAATTTTCTCTCCTAAGGCAGAACTGACATCTCAGCCATTGCTCAGTCTGCGATCTCCTCCTCTCGCAATTCGGTTGTTTATAGAAAGAACTTTTTTTAGACGTCTCCAAAAAGCAAGGATTAAGTCAACTCATCATAAATTCCTCCTGCTAGAAACCAACTCATGGAAAAACTTTTTGAAAATATAGTTTGTCAAATGACTTGGGTTTTAACAAAATGCCAAGATCTGGGAGTCATAAATTATCTGCTGGAACAGGAGGCCTCGGAGAGAGTGAGGAAGGCTGGAGTTCTGTGTTCAAGATGAATGGCTGGAAAGTTTTCTATCTTTAAAAAGCGGTCCTGTTTTTCACCTATGTAGATTTACATGACATCCGATGTTAACAACTCTTATGTGGCTGCCACATGCCAAATGTAAATAAAAAAACAAGAAGAAAAAGTTCTTTGAGTGTACTCTGCGCAGCTGGCCGGGAGCCAGGTCTGTCATACCAGACCCCAGCCCTCCAGCCATCATTCTGCTGCTCGTGGCATTACAGTGTTGGAACAAAGCCAGCTGTCTTCCTTTTCAAACCAATTTGTTCGATAGCATAGATTATTGTGTTAGGTGATCTGTCACTTCTCAAAAAAAAAAAAAGAACGAAGGAAAGAAAAGAAAACTGTAATGTCCTTTTCTTTATCGTTCTCTGAGCCTTTGGAGACACTTTGGTGACCATCCGAGGCCTGATTGATTCACCTTAGAATAAGCTGGTCTTATTTGGCACCTTCTCAGCTAAACCACACAAGTATTTTTAAGCTTAAATCTATCCAAACTTAAATTTTTTAGGTTAATTATACAGTACATGTAAGCATTGAAATCTACCCCAGCAAAGGAACGTGATCATTGTAACATGTCTACAAATCATTTGTGACTTGATTGCATGAGCTGTGAAGGTGCTCAGGAAGGCAAGCCCCTCCGAGCAATTCCCTCAGTTCTCTGATTCACTTGCTGAGCACAGACCTAGGAATGAGATTTGTCTTCTAAGGGACTTTTGCAGCGTGTGCACAGAGGAAAATATAGGCTGTTTTCAAAAAGACATTCACAATGGCTCTTCCCTGTAATCCTACCATTTGGGAAACTAAGTCAGGAGGATTACTTGAGACTAAGAGTTCAAGGCAAGTCTGAGCAACATAGTGAAAGCCTGTCTCTACAAAAATTGAAAAATCAGCCAGATGTGCTGGCATATATCTGTAGCCCCGGCTATTTGGAAGGCTGAGGCAGGAGGATCACTTGAGCCCAGGAGTTTAAGGTCACTGTGAGCTATGATGATGCTATACACTCTAGCTGGGGCAACAAAAAAAGGAAAAAAAAAAAAAAGAAAGAAGAAGAAGAAGTAGAAGAAAAACATTCACTACTTAGAGGACTGAGTCTTAGTCACATGTTTCCCTCAGACAGTTTCCTTCATTCAAAACATGCATGATGATATGGCCCAAGATTCCTACATACTACGCATGAGTCAGTTTGCATTTCTATGCCTGTGATGGAAACCTGACTCTAATCACAAGGGATTTATTTCTCAAACATTGCAAGAAGTTCAGAGGTGGCTGGTCTAGGCAGGTATAGCGAATCCATGGCAGGAGCCGGGTTCCAGTCTCCCCTGTCCCTCATCTTGTCCTCACACTTCTTATGTCATGTCCATAAGACAGCAGTCCACCTCCAGTTCCCCATCTAGGCAGAAGGAAAAGGGGAAAGGAGGAAGGTGACACACCAGAAAAGCAAAATCTTTCCCCCAAATTCCCAGCAAGTCTCGACTCATATCTCAGTAGGGAGGGCTGGGCTTCGTAGTGCTTTAGGTGGGTACATTGTCACCCCAAACAGGATTAGGATTCTCTCAGGAAGGAAAGAACGAACATTGGGAAGGTTTCTAGGAGGGTCCACTGCTATACGTAAGAAGTCATATATCCCTATCCAGAAGAGAGATCGGTGCCCAGACTTTAGTGAAAACAGGCTGTCTTCTCTGAAACTCTGTAAGTATCAGAGGCATTTACTCTCTAAGATGGACAATTTTGACCTGAATTCCTAGGAGGTGAAATCCTGAGTTCACTATCATGCTTTTATAAAGTGGGCAATTAAGGGATCAAGATGTAATCACCATTAATGCAGGAAGCAAATGGTTTCGGTATTGTCTCTTACCAGATGGAACATAAAACATGAACCACACACGTAGGCATTTAAAAAAAAAAAAGAGCTCTCCGTAACACTCTTCACCTCTTCCCCACTGAAATTATCTTTACTTATTACAAAAAATACTCCCTACGAAACAAAAGGAGAAGAGGGAGTGGGGAGGGAGGCTGGAGAAGGAGGGTAAAAAATGTCTACTGTATTTATAAGACAGAAAAATAAGGATGACTGATTAGTCACTTCAACCAGTGGGTTCCCCTTAAGATGATTTTTAACAGCAAGATTCCCCATTAAATTTACAATAGCTCAGTTTATGTGCCTCTTTACAGGGACGTGTCTAAGTGCAGAAAGCACGGCCTGACACTTGGACTTGGTAACGACTCTCCACGAGACTGGCACGATGTGAACAGTCATCACAGCTGGATGCTGAACACACAGGGGTTCCTCACGGGCTGCTTTCTCCTTTTGTCTTGGGTTTGAAATTTTACGTAATAAATTTTCGGAAAAGATTGGCCACTAGAAAACTGGAATAAAAGCTCTGGTTTTCTCTAAAACATAATAATAATAAAAAGATCAGTGCCTCATCTTCTAAACGGGCTGTAAAGAACATAGCCAGGTGCATAGGGAAATTCTAAACAATCACTCATTAATTCATAAAACCTATTTTCAAATGCAGCCAAGAGTTTTGCTGGGAGAACTGAGCCCTCTTTCAAGAATTTTTTTAAAAGCCTAGGAATGTGTTTCTGCGGTTAGAGATGTCACCTGACATGGGCCAAGCAGCTCACCGGAAAGGACGTCCGCAGGGGCCCTCTCTCCCGCCACCTTTCAGCTCCATCATAACACTCGATTCCCCAAACAAGTGACAAGTGCTATGCTCTTCTTTTCAGCATCCCTTGGTGATAATAAGAAGTAGCAGGAATTCATCCTCTCACTTTTCTAGAACTAGCTTTCTAGAAGAAGGCTATGGCTCATACACAGGTGACTTTTACAAATAAACCATACTTTGTATCTATTACTATGCACAAGAGCATTTTTTATTCTTGGTTCATTAAGAGATCCAACTATGGCTTTTAAAATATGTATCTACATCCCAATTATTTCCTATTTCATGCCAACCACATTACCATTCCTTGGTTACACGAGAAAAGATAAAGTCCCATGAGATGAGGTCACTTCCATACTGTTTGCCCTGAGCTTTCCTCTTGTTTAAGGATTCATCTCCTCACCCCACTATCCTACCAAGACCTCAAAATGACTGTTTCCTCAGGTTCAATTATGACTTCAGAGGCACATGAACACTTTTGTATTCCTTCACTTAATCATTTGCGATGCAAACCAGCTTATCATTTTCCAGATCATGCATAGAAAGCTCTTTTTCTAAAATAAGCCATACCCCATTCATAAACTATTTCCATTTTCTTTTGTTTTTTTATTAAACCATAGCAGTGTACATTAATACTATCATGGGGTACAGTGTACTGTTTCTATATGCAATTTGAAATACTTTCATCCAACTGGTTACATAGCCTTCATGTCTTTTTCTTAGTTACTGTGTTAAAATATTTATATTTTACATTTAGAGAGATTCACATGTACCCTTATAGGATGAACCATAGGAGTGATCCCACCAATCACCCTGTTTTCCAAAAGTAAATGCACAGCCAAACAACTAAGCGAAGATTTCGGCAATGAAAAACAAGGGGATAGCATTTCTAAATCAACTACTATTTTGGAACTAGCGACCAAGATGATTTTCAAGAGTTTCCGGGTTTTTTTCTTGAAAGTTCTATCTGGAGCATTATAAAAACACTTCAAGTGTTTAAGTGTTATTCCAAGGCCAAAACTGCATTGACAAATGAAAATAAACTGTTGGCTTAAAAATAGAGCTTTGTCCATCAAGACAGCTTGCAAGGCAAAACAGGGCGGTGGGCAGCTACAATCTTTGTGCATATTACCGAATGTGAGCTGTTGGAATATGTTACATTGCTTCATTTGGGCTAACTATCCCTGTCCGTATGAGATGTAAAGAAAATACATATGGTTAAGACCAATTCTGTCCTTTTGAAGATAAAAGAACCAAAAAAGAAAATGTTGGCAGCTCTCCGTACACCACCAGGGCAGTTTAATTTGTACCATACTTTGCCACGTCAGTGGAAATGAAGATCCCTGGGGCTATTGTGACCTGTGATAAAAGTGATATTAGGAGAAGGGAAGTGAGAAAAATCTCTCCCAACTGCATAAGCTCCTGGTTGCCAGGCTGATGTGGTACTGTAAATCCATAAAAACCTGTTTCAAAAACAAATTTTCACAACTCTAAAGCAGAATAGCTCTTAACAGCCACAACAACTTCCCCTCTTGCAATCACACCGCTTGAGCAAATCCTCCAGAGCCTCGAGTGAGTGGTAGCCTGGTTTAAAGAATGTCTCCAGTGTTAACAACCTATTTTTATGCTTAATTTTTAAAAAAATGTCATTAGATGGCCACCAAAGAGGATTTTGGAGAAAATGCTCTCCATCGTAAGAATGTCCTCCTTTATTAAAAGTTTTATGAGGAAGAAAAGGAGAGATCCACGACAGGGCACGTGTAATAGGCAGGAAATGCAGAAAGGCCCGAGAGAAGGGCCCACACATTCCAATGTTCAGCTCTTGGTCTTCAAGAGATGCTAAGCAGCATGATGGTAGTACCTCAAGTTTGTGACCATAAGGGCACTGTGGCAGGAGAATAAGTGTGAGAGCTTGCCTTATACCCTGACGAAGGCTCTGTGTTCCTCTGTTTACAAACCAGATGCATGTGGTCTGTGTGGAGCAGGGCTGACTTTGGGCCAGCATGGCGTCAACAGCTATTTGGAAGGTAGGGATGCTGGGCAAAACTTGAGCAAACTGGAAGAACCAAGTTCAAAGAACTTATTTAGGATATTCCTCTGGGGGTGGGCATGGAAATGCTAAGGTAGAAATGTCTTATGGAAGCATTTCAGGGAAACCATACCCCTGGCAGTGCTTACAGACAGTGTGGCCAAGCCATTGGGCCAGCAAACCATTCATCCCAGTAAAGCTAGCAGCCATCAGACTCACAAGTCTGGTAGGGCCTGGAGAAGGACACATGGCCCATCTCTTTTTTTTTTTTTTTTTGAGACAGAGTCTCACTATGTCTCTATCAGTAGAGTGCTATGATGTCACAGCTCACAGCAACCTCAAACTACTGGGCTTAAGCCATTCTCTTGCCTCAGCCTCCCGAGTAGCTGGAACTACAGACACCTGCTATAATGCCAGGCTATTTTTTGGTTGCAGTTGTCATTGTTGTTTAGCAGGCTCCAGCTAGGCTCAAACCCTCCAGTTTCAGTGTATATGGCCAGCACCTTACTCACTGAGCTACAGGCACTGAGCCACACGTGGCCCACTCTTACCTCCTTCAGCAGAAAGTCAGGAGTGTTGGTACCATCTTATTAGCTTCATCCATTACTCTCTTTGGAACCGTGGGTAGGTTCATTGTTTGGTTTTGTTTTATTTGGGGTTTTTTCCCTTCCCATTTACCTCTAGTTCTCCTTGCATGACGTGTAAGAGATAAGGCACCATGCACGTAGTTCTCTAAAGCAAGCCCGAGGAGAAGCCCTTATGAGATTTCAGGGCTTGGTCTGTTCCTCTTCTTCTGTAAAAAATATTTACTAGAATCCTGATGCTCATATAATGATGTTTTTATGAAGCAATGTGGTATAGTAAAAAAGTCATGGGATTTGGACTTAGAAGAGATTTTAAATCCTGGATTTATTCATTCATAAAGTTGCAGCCACTAAATTTTCTTGGCCTGACCCATCTTGCTTCTTTATCACATCACATTAGCCAGTCTATTTGATTGCCAAGGTATCATTGTGCTTAGAAATAAATTGTTCTCCCAGTCTGGACAGCAGGTGCAATAGAAAGCATTTTCTGGGCCTTACCTTAGTGTCACCCACGTGTGACAATTGGCTCCAAGTCAGTAACAGAAAAGCAGTTCATCTAAAATCAACTTCCTGAAAATCTACTGCAGAATGATCCATTTCTCTGAATGTTCATTCACTGAGTTTTCCAAATTTGCTGATTTATTTAAAACTGATTTCTTTCAACTATCTGTAAAGCTTTTATAAATTTGTATTGGGAAAAAATCATTTTTAACAGCTATTAAAATAGGATCTCGTCAAAGTCACAACTGTGTTTCATTTTCTCTTCATTACAGCGAAGGAATATTCCACTGGTCAAAAAAGAAAGAATTTCAAGGTGGTTTGGTCTCCTTATATATGTATTTCATGTTAAGAAAATATGCTTTACTGTTACCAAAATGTTATTGTTTTATAAGGTGATTTCTTTAGTTTATTCTGATTTCTTTTTCATATCTTTTTATACAATTTTCTGTCTTATTTCAAGTTCAAAGTGAGATTCTGACACTTAAGTGTCTGGGTAGCCCTGGCCAAGTTGTTTCATCTCTCTGTGCTTTATTTCCCACAGTTACAAAGTGAGAATAAAATTATAACAGCTTCTCCTTTATAGAGGTATTAGGAAGATTAATGTTGTTTATTAATATATGTAAAGTGCTTAGAACAACTAGTGTATAGAAAGAACCAAAGGAATATAAAATACTACAGCTTTTCAAAAATGTTATATAGTATTAAAGCTTCCTAACATTTGGGTCTCTGTCAATGGATAGGGAAAACTCCTTAATTTGAGTCACTCTACATTCTCCACTTCCAGGAAGAGTCCCTTTCTGCCCTGCCTGTGCTATGATAGCATCTTGACTCCACCTCTATGAAGCATGTGCACACATCTACCTCCCCTCTGCTTATGAGTTGAGACTGCCCCCCATCCACCTCTGTATGCCATCAGCCCTGCTAGCACCCTGCTTGGGATTTGGTGAGCCTTCTGAAAGCCTTTGCCCAATGAACAGGTGAAATGATACAAATATATTCAGCATGTGACTGCTGTCTGGGCTCATGCCTTTTGTGTTGGTTCTCATTAGCTTCTATTTCGAAGGATGGCCTTTCTGTGAACTCCTGCCCTTATTCTGGAATATACTCTCCTGAGCACACAGTTCTCATCTCCACTTAGCATCCGCACCTTCCCTTGGAACCAGGGGATGGTATTACATTAACAGGCACTCTTATTCTCAGAGGTGCCTTCCCAGGATGAGGTGTAAATTAATGCCAGCCTGACCACTCTGGGTCATTAAAGACCAGATGGCAATTCTTGCAAGAGGAGCAACTGAACCCTACTGGCCTGGCCCAAGTCCAACCCGAATAATTGCCTCCTGACTACACAATGTCCCCCCTCTCATTCAGAAAGAGAAATGATTTTCACTTCATCCTCTGAAAGCACCAGGCAGGGCCATGTTGGCTTTTCGCCCACTGCCTTGGCATAACACAAAGCAGCATTTCTTGGGGGGCAAAAGGGGGTCCCTGAAGTGCTCTGGGGCAAGTGGGTTTAATTATATATTTAGAAAAATAAGATGTTGTCAATTTAAATGAAAACACTTCATCTTTCAATGCATTTTTTAAAATGTTTTAAGCTACAAGAGTGATCAAAAGTTGTTTATTATACCTAAAAAAGGGTTTAATTTGGACATGAATTGTTTCTGTTAGAATCATAGAAATAATGGCTTATCCCCAGTCTAGGCAGTCCCTGGAGTGAGTCCACTTTGGACATTAACGCTACGTGAAGCAGCATAGGAGGGTTTTTGCTGGAGCAAATCCCATTTATTATTATTATGAAAAAGATTGAGAAGCTACAGCAAGAGCTTCGAATGCCTGCTCAGCACACAACTGCCTGCATTGGGGAAGAACTGATTGGCAGGACTAATGGAACAGATCAGTCTGACCATGAAACGTCCAGGCCAAATGCCAAGGTTGAGAGCGCCTTGGGTAGATCTGATTGGCACAAAGGTAAACACACCAGGTACAAGGCATAAGTGAGCAAAAACTGGTTAGGAGCACCATTCCCAGCAGGCCCGCATGTCCTGACCCTTCTGCAGGAGATTATCCAGAGCGTGCTGGACTCACTCATAGAGGGCACAAAGTTCCTAAAGTGGTTTATGATTATGTATTGGCTCGCCACTCTTGGAAAAACATGCGGCTCAGAATTCCCTACACCTCCTTTGGTGTCATTAGCTAGAGATATGGTTTGAATAGAATGGGCTGAAGCATATCTTCTCCACCCAGAAAAACGTCATGAGGCCTCAGAAGACCATGCATAGCTTACTGCAAGAAGGTAGGGAAGCACTGACTTGCCCACAAACACATTCTCTTCACCAGTGGACTTGGCTAAACTTGGCTTGGAGAAGGTATGTCTTGACTCAAAGTGAATACTTAGTAATAAAGCTTCCTGGGAAAGTAAGACTGCCAAAGTTTAAGTGGTGGGTTTTTATGACTGGGATTATGGTCCATTAAGGGATGAGGAGGAAAACACCAGCTCGTTTCATTTTGATCTCTTCTCTAGGCTGAACCACCATCCTATTTCCAATTAATGTTCCACAAGAAAAATGCTGACGTGTCTCCTCCAGAAACAACCTTCCTGGCTCTTTCCCAACAAAATCAACATCATCTAAAGCCACATGTTCACAGCATTGAGATTCTGCAGCTTTGTTTTCTCCAAGAGAGTAAATGGCCTGGAAATAAAATGAGCTTTCAATTGAGATTTTGTTTTTTAACAAGAAAAGGGAGCACATGAAATATGTTCAGTCTGAATGGGATGTGGGAACAGCGTGCCCTTGGAGCGAGAGTCTTTCCTAGTGATGATCTTGGCTTTGCACTGAATGCTGGAGGACACCGGCTGCTGACTCTCATCATGAAGCCACTCTGACCATGAAGGACAACTCAGCTTCTACCTTCTACCCATGGCTCAGGGTATGAGAATGAACAACCCAGTTCTCCCATTCTTCTCCTACTGGTTAACTCCAGCCACGACTGCCAGAAAAGGACGGCTCCCTCCTTTCTAAATATGGTCCGGTCATTTTCCACAAATGCACAGACATCTTAAAGACACTCTAAACAAATCCTAAGAACATTGGCAAGGAGAAAAATCAAACAAATATTAAACAACGGAGCAAGGCTCGGACGTGTCCCATCCATCAAGGGATGGCAGCGTGATAAGCTATTATGAGGGCTTTTGCAATAATAAGCTCAAAAATAATGTATTTTGCATTACATAATGCACACACATATTTTTTCCCAAACTTTCAGGGAAAAATATCTTCACTTTTAATTTTTTAATTCAAATTCAAAGTGCAAAGCTTGCAGTGTATGAAATCATTTCAACATTTTCCAAGGGATTTTCCAATAATTTTTGTAAAAATATCAGCTAAATTGCTAGGTCCTGCCTGAAGTGTGCAAAGAAATACGTAACTCTTCATTGGCTGAAAATGCTTTCATTGCAAGTTTGTCTTAAGTTCAACAAAACCAATTATTATTAATAATACCAAGGGTATTGTTTGAATGCAGGTACCATTACTGCTTTCTAGAGAAATGTCTTTAATGCATAAGCATAAATAAAAGAATTTAAAACACTTATATAGATACAGAATTATTACTATATATAATGTACATCCTTATTGTTCCCTCAAAAATTTGGGCAAAAAAGTGGGCATTATACCCAGCAAACTGTGGTAGGTTTGTGTAGTACACTGAAGTAAATTTCAAACTAACCAAAAAGATTTCTTCCTTTTTTTTTTTTTGAGACAGAGTATCACTATGTCACCCTCCATAGAGTGCTGTGGTGTCACAGCTCACAGCAACCTCAAGCTCCTGGGCTTAAACGATTCTGTTGCCTCAGCTTCCTGAGTAGCTGGGACTACAGGCACCTGCCACAATGCCAGGCTATTTTTTGTTGTTGTTGTTGCAGTTGTCATTGTTGTTTAGAAGGCTTGAATCCACCAGCCCCAATGTATGTGGCTGGCACCCTAACCACTGAGCTATGGGCACCAAACCCCAAAAACATCTATCTGAGATGAAATAAAAATCAACCTAATAATAAACTATTTTTATAAGAAGAATGGAAGAACCATATCAAGAAATAAATCTAATAGGTTATAAAATAAAGTCATCCTTTCCCAAGAAGGTTAAGCAACATCCTTTTAAGAATGTTTTTGTTAAGCCAGGAAATTTCAAATAAATTTAAATTGAAAAGAAAACAAAAATGGAAGTCCCAACATCACCTAGGTCACATGTGTTGTGTTTTGTTAACACTTACTAGATTAACACACTCACTTGTTTCCAAACACAGAAGAAAAATACCCACCATGGACAATCAGAGTAAATGTTCTTTGGAGAAAATTAAGGACAGATACAAGTTTCTGCAATGACTATAACTTAAGTCAATTTGCTTTTTTCCCCTCTCCCTCTTTCCATGGTCCATTCCAGGATACATTTACCCCCAAAAGATTGCTTGGTTAATCTCTGTACAAGAAGGTATATGAGGCATGGTATTTCTGTGGGGAAGATTTTCCCTTTTTCTTTACCTAAACATTAAGATTTTAAGGATTTGGGAAGAGGAAAATGTCTGTAGACCGTGGGTTTAGGAATTCCCTGGCCAAAGATTATGTGAGGGATTCCACCCAAGGAGGACTTTCTTCTTCTAGAGGGTGTTCAGAGAGGCAGAGGTGGTGCCTTGAGATACACTGAGCCTGGAGAGATGATGCTATGAAACTTGAACTTGGAATCTGCTTTTGTATAATTATATATGAACAATTAAACTAAAAAGGCCATTAAAAATCTCTTTCAAGCTACTATACCCTAAGGATAACTAAAGAATTGATGGAATTTTCAGGGACAATTAATATTTATTAGGAGATAATCTTAGTCTGCTAAGGCAGCCATAGCAAAATACCACAATATGGGGAAGGGAAAGGCTTAAACAACAGAAATTTATTTTTTCACTATTCTAGAGGCCAGAAGTTTGAGATTAAAGTGTCAGCAGAGTTAGTGAGGGCACTCTCCTTCAGTTGCAGGTGGCCACCTTCCCACTGCATTTTCTTATTCAAAACTTGTACCTTTTTCTCCCTTCAGCTCAACCATCCTCAGCATGTTGGCTTTTCATTCTCTTGCTATAATATTATAAATGCTTCATAATCTCAAGGTGGCTGCCAGAACTCTATCAGCACACCCTCACACCACTGTTCTAGTTAACAGAAAAGAGGATAATAAATCTTTCTCCAAAACACACTCTTTTTTAATATGGCATGTAAATCTGTACTCATAGACATCTCCTTATGTCTCATTAGCCAAAACTCTCTATCAAAGGGTAATAGGGTTGCTTACAGCAATTTCAAACTCTTGAGCTTAAGAGATTCTCTTGCCTCAGCCTTCCAAGTAGCTGAGACAACAGGTGCCCACCACAATGACCGTCTATTTTTTTTTTAAGAGATGTAGTCTTGCTCTTGCTCAGGCTGGTCTCAAACTCATGAGCTCAAGCAATCCACCTACCTCAGTCTTCCAGAGTGCTAGGATTACAGGCCTGAGTCACTGTACCCCAACCAGAATACTCATTTTTTTACACACATACAAAATGTTTACCAAGACAGACCATATTCTAAGCCAAAACACAAGTTTTAATAAATTTAAAGCTATTCAAGTCATACAAAGTATGTTATCTGACCTCAATGAAATTAAATTAGAAATCAATAACAGAAAACCTCTGGAAAAATCTGGAAATATTTAGAAACTGAATAACACAATCTTAAAACATCCACAGTTTAAAGAAAAAATCAAAATGGAAATTCACAAGTTTCTTAAATTGAATGAAAATGATAACATGATATATCAAAATTAGTGGGATACTGCTAAAGCAGTTGTTAGAGGGAAATTCATAACACTAGATGCCTGCCTATGTCAGGAAACAATAAAGGTCATCAATCAATGACTAAAGTCTTCTTTGTCTAGTTTCCATCCTAATAAAGTAGAAAAAGAAGAGTAAATTAAATCAAAGTAACCAGGAAAAGGAAATAATAAAAATCAGAGCAGAAATCAATGGAGTAGGAAGAAGAAAAATAATAATGTCAATAATAATATCAATGAAACCAAAAGCTTGTTCTTTGAGAAGATCAATAAAATTAATAAGCCCTTAGTCAAATTAAAGAGGTAAAACAGAGACACACCCTAACAATATCATGAATGAGAGCTGCAATGTTACTACAGATTCTATAGTCAGTAAAAGAATGATAAAGAAATATTATGTACAACTTTATGTCAGTAAGTTCAACATCTTAAACAGATGAAATGGACAAATTCTTGAAAGACACAAACCACCAAAAATAATTCAAAAAGAAATATCTTAGTTGCATTATATCTCCTAAAGAAATTGAATTTGTACTCAAAAACTTTCTTACAAAGAAAACTCAAGATTCAGATGGCTTTACTGGTGAATTCTACAAACATTTGAGTAAGAAATAATACCAATTCTACCCAAAGTCTACCAAAAATTGAAGAAATTTCTCCCAGCTCATTCTATGAAGGCTTTATTATCTAAATATCAAAACAAGGCAAATATATTATAAGAAAACTGTAGGCAAATATCTTTCATGACAACTAATACAAAAACCTTAACAAAAATTTAGCATATGAAATCTAATAAGATATAATATACATACATATATAACTACATCATGTCGGCTCGGCGCCTGTGGCTCAATCGGCTAAGGCACCAGCCACGTACACCTAAGGTGGCAGGTTTAAATCCCCAGCCCGGGCCCACCAAACAACAATGATGGCTGTAACCAAAAAATGGCCGGGCGTTGTGGTGGGCACCTGTGGTCCCAGCTACTTGGGAGGCAGAGGCAGGAGACTCACTTGAGCCCAGGAGTTGGAGGTTGCTATGAGCTGTGATGCCATGGCAC
>CAUYQV010057727.1:0-19306 GCA_963574575.1 Galagoides demidoff
TCAAGCGAGTCTCCTGCCTCAGCCTCCCAAGTAGCTGGGACCACAGGCGCCCACCACAACGCCCGGCCATTTTTTGGTTGCAGCCGTCATTGTTGTTTGGCGGGCCTGGGCTGGGGATTCGAACCCGCCACCTTAGGTGTACGTGGCTGGCGCCTTAGCCGATTGAGCCACAGGCGCTGAGCCAGGAATTTGTTAAGGGGAGTAGTTGTGATTACAAAGAGATAGCTTGAAGGAGATCTTTGCAGCAATGAGATAGTTTTTTAATCTTCATTGTGACGATAGTTACATGAATCTGCATACATGAAAAAAGATGTAGAACTATACATCTACAGATGTAGAACTATACACACATTCTCTATTCATGTTGATTTCCTGGTTTTAGTGTAGTTGCATAGGTTGTACACAATGGTAGAGACTGGGTAAAGGGCACATGCTCTTTATCCTATCTTTTCAACTTCCTGTCAATCTATAATTATTTCAAATTAAGTTTAAAAATTAAAAGTAGATATCTTAATTTGTTTGTGTTGCTGTAAAGGACAGAGACAGCCTATAAATACCTGAGGCTGAGTAACTCACAAAGAAAAGGTGTTCCATTTGGCTCATGGTTCTGCAGGCTGTAGAAGAAACATGGCACCAGCATCTGCATATGCCGAGGGCTTGAGGCTGCTTCCATTTATGGTAGGAGGCAATGGAGAGCCAGCATTTACGGCTCCATATCTACATAGTGATATGGGGCAAGATAGAGAGGGGAGAGGTGCCAGGCTCTTTTTGACAACTGGCTCTTGCAGAAACTAAGAGTGAGAACTCATCCCACCCCACTGCCATTCCTCTCTGGAGGGCATCAATCTATTCAAGAGGGATCCCCTTCCATGCCTCAGGCACCTGTTATTAGGCTCCACCTTCAATACTGGGGATAAAATTTCAGCATGAGATTTTTGAGGGGACAAACATCCAGCATAATTTGAAAGTCATTTCAGGCATTGCTGCCTGCAAGCACTTATGTTTCTAATATTTTTCAGTAATTATTACTGAAGTAAATTAATCTATGTAACTGATATGCCACAGACCACAATTATACAAATAACAATAAGTCTTAGCCCTTACTTGCTCAATTACAGATCTCATTCCTGCCTGAAAGAATTAAGTTTCCTTTTTGTTCTGGGGTGTTTTATAAGGATGTATCCCCTGGGCACACAGAACCGTTCTTCCTGCCATGGTCACTACCAAGATCACTTTGGTAGCAGGGTGGAGATTATACAAGGGAGCTAGACCACAGCCAGGTGAATTCTTCTGGGGCAATTGCCTTCCACATAAGATATGACCAGAGAGTGAAAGACTGTGCAGATCAGATATTTAGAGTATAGAATCGACAGAACTTGGTGATTTTTTATTTTCTGGGGATAATTTAGAGCTGTCTAAATGGATTTCATTACAGTTTCTCTAAGGCGTGTTCTTTTTCTGCATGCTTCTTGTCACCAGAACCATAACCTTGAGAATTATTATAGTCTTTTTCATACCTCTAACCACCTTGTCCTTCAGTGGTTCTTCAGGTCCTATCAATTATGCATCTTAAATGTCTCTTAAACCTACTTCCTCAGTGTCCTCTTTGTTCCTCACTGTTTCATGCATTATGCTTTTGAACTTAATCTTCACTGCCTAAAATGGCAAAACATGAAGAAGAAAGCTAGAGATGAAAAAACAAACAAAAATCTATAAAGAAATAATAAACAAAATGGCAATAGTATATCCTCTCCTATCAATAAATACTTTAAATGTGAATTGATTGAACTGCCTAATCTAAAGACACAGAGAGGCTGAATGAATAAAAAAAAAAAAAAAAAAAGACCCAAACTTGGTTAAAAGTAAGGATATAAGAAAAAGAAATTTCATGCAAATGGTAACCAAACATGAGCAGGGGTGGCTACACAATAGACACTCTGCAACTTGACCACTCAAAGGACTGTACCATACAAAGGTGGTCAATATAAGCAACTAGGCCTACTGTACTAACACATACATGTGAGGCATGTCCTAGCAACCACATTTTAATATAATTATCTCTTTTAAGATTCTGTCACCAAAGGACAGGATCTTAAACATATGGGGGACTTCAACATATGAATTGGAAGGGCCCATTAAAAACATATAAGAACGCAAGCTTAAAAGTCAGCTATTCAAGTAGTCCATGCTCTGACTTCAATCTCTCTCCCTTCCTGACTCTATTTGACTGGTCCGTCTCCAGTAGGTCTCTGATGGCACAGAGGCTTCTGTTTCTTTCAGTATGTCCATACTTTCTCTAATCTATTAATTTTCTCTTTTCTTAACTTCCTTCCATATCCAACTTAAATTTTAGGATTCCTTATTTCAGTAATGCTGTGAACTGAATGTTTATGTCACTGCTCCCCCACTTAATTTATTGAAGCCCAAATTCCCCATGTGGTAGTATTTGGAGGTGTAGGGCCTTTGACAGGTAATTAGGTCATGATGGTAGAGCACTTATGAATAGGATTAGTGCCCTTATGAAGCGATGAGGAGATCAGAGATTGTTCTCTTTGCCATGTGAGGAGATACCAAGAAGACCACCATCTACAAACCAGGAAGTGTCATTGGATCTGATATTGCCTTAAATCTTGGACTTTCCAGTCTCCAGAACTGTGAGAAATGAATTTCTGTTATTTAAGCCACCCAGTTCATGATATTCTGTTATAGCAGCCTGAACTGACTAAGACAAACAAGGATTAATAGCATTCTTCCAGTGCCCTGATGGCCCTTGTTCCTCTCTCTCTCTTTTTTTTTTTAAAGTTCAGGTTAATGTGAGGTTACAGTGTTTGCATTTGTTAGGTAGTTTTTGTGTCCTGTACCCAAGAGGTGTGCCATACACCCTTACATTGTGCCCACTAACTGGGAGCACACAAATCGCCCTCCCTTCTCCCCTCTCCTTCCTCCCTCATTCCCTTTCCCCACAACTTCAATTGAATTGAATTCTTTTGTGTGGGTGTGTATTCGATTGTCTAGTGGCTTCATATTAGTATTGAGTACCTTGGATACTAGCTTTTCCATTCTTGTGATACTTTGTTAAGAAGAATCTGTTTTAACTCCATCCAGGTTAGTACAAAAGATACAAAGTATCCATCTTTTTGTGGCTTAATAGTATTCCATGGTATACATATACCACAGTTTGTTAATCTATTCCCAAATTGATGGGCATCTAGATTGTATCTGCATTTTGGTGATTGTAAATTGAGCTGTGATAAACAATCTAGTGCATATGTACTGATGATAAAATGATTTTTTTTTCTTCTGGCCTTGTAGTGGGATTGTGGGGTCAAATGGGAGATATAATTTGAGTTCTTTGAGGATTCTCCATACTTCTTTCCAAAGAGGCTATATTACTTTTTAGTCCCACCAACAGTGTAAGAGTGATCCTCTCTCTCCACATCCATGCCAGCATGTGCAACTTTGGGATTTTGTGATGTAGGCTGATCTTACTGGGGTTAAGTGATATCTCAGAGTGGTTTTGATTTGCATTTCTCCTAATGATTAGAGATGATGAGCATTTTTTCATATGTTTGTTACATTCATCTGCCTTCCTCAGAAAAAGTTCTGTTCATGTCTCTTGTCCAGTGATAGATGGGATTTTTTTGCTGGTTTTTTATTGATTAATTTGAGTTCTCTAAAGATTCTACTTATCAATGCTTTGTCAGATTTGTAACATGCAGATATCTTTTCCCATTCTAAAGGTTGTGTACTTGCTTTGATTGTTGCATCCTTAGCTGTGCAGAAGCTTTTCAATTTAACTAAGTCCCATTTATTTATTTTTGTTGTTGTTGCAATTGCCACGTAAGTCTTCTTCATAAAATCTTTCCCGAGGCCAACATCCTCAAGAGTTTTTCCCATGCTTTCTTCTAGGTTTTTTTGTTTGTTTGTTTTATCATTTAATGCTTTAGATTTCAATCTTTTATCCACTTTGAGTCAATTTTTGTAAGTGGTGAAAAGTGTGGTCAAGTTACAGTCTTTTCCATGAAGTTTTCCAATTCTACCAGTACCATTTATTGAATAGGAATTTTTTCCCCAGTATATGCTTTTGCTGAGTGTATCAAAAATCAGATGGCTATGAGGGACTGATTTCATCTCTTGGTTTTCTATTTGGTTCCAAATGTCTATGTCTCTATTTTTGTGCCAATATTATGTTTTTATCACTGGACTTGTAATATAACCTGAAGTCTAGTAGAATGATGCTTCAAGCTTTGTTTTTATTGCTAAGTATTGCCTTGGCTATATGGGTATTCTTCTGGTCTCATACAAAATGAAGAACTATTTTTTTCCAGTTCTTCAAAGTATGATGTTGGTGTTTTGATGGAGAGTGCATCAAATCTGTAGATTGCTTTGGGTTGTATATACATTTTGACAGTGTTGATTCTTCCCAGCTAAGAACATGGTCTATTGTTCCATTTGTTTTTTTTGTAGAGAAAGAGTCTCACTTTATTACCTTCAGTAGAGTGCCATGGTGTTACACAGCTCACAGCCACCTCCAACTCCTGGGCTTAGGTGATTCTCTTGCCTCAGCCTCCCGAGTAGCTAGGACTACAGGTGCCTGCCACAACGCCTGGCTATTTTTTTGTTGCAGTTTGGCTGGGGCTGAGTTTGAACCTGCCACCCTCGGTATATGGGGCCACTGAGCCACAGGTGCCACCCACCATTGGTTAATATCTTTGCTATTTCTTTTCTTTGAGTTTCATAATTCTCCTTAAAGAGATCCTTCACTTCTTTTTTTAGGTATATTCATAGGTATTTCATTTTCTTTGAGGCAGCTGTGAAGGGAATTGTATCCTTGATTTGCTTCTTGACTTGGCTGTTAGTGGCATATACAAAGGCAACTGATTTGTGGACATTTATTTTACACCCTGAGACTTTACCGTATTTCTTGATCACTTCCAGGAGTCTGTGGTTCAGTTTCTGGGGTTCTCTAAGTATAAGATCATGTCAGCAAAGAGCAAGAGTTTGACCTCCTCTGCCCTATTTGAATATCCTTAATATTTTTCTCTTGCCTGATTTCTTTGGCTAGAACCTCCAGAACTATGTTGAATAGTAGTGGTGATAGAGGATATCCTTGTTTGGTTCCAGTTCTAAGTGGAAAGCTTTCAGTTTTGCTCCATTCAGTATAAGTTGTGTGTTTGTCATAGATAGCTTTAATCAGTTTAAGCAATGTGCCTCCTATGTCTATTTTCTTAAGTATTCTTGTTACAAAAGGATGCTGAATTTTGTCAAATGCTTTTTTTGCATCTATTGAGAGGATAATATGGTCTTTGTTTTCAGTTATATTGATATGGTGAATTACACTTATGGATTTGTGTCTGTTAAACCATCCTTGCATCTCTGGGATGAGGCCTACTTGATCATGAAGTATAATTTTTTTAATGTGTAGCAGTAATCTATCACTTCATAGAAGATCAAGGAGACTTCAGGCAGGAGTTCTTTTATTTCTCACTACCAAATAGAAAATCCCATTTATCTCTGTATATAGCTGCTCCCCCTCCCTCTTTTACATGATGTCTTCCTTCCTACTTAATCTCAATTCTGCCTCTTGTCCTTTTGTTTCTATTCCCTCCCAATTTTTTCAATATGTCATATTTTCTATATGTCATATTATTTCTGTTTCCTGTCATGTTAATTTAACCTCACTTGTTTACTGAATTGTTTCCATAAGTATTTAAATACATTTTTATCTCTTCCACTTAGGAAGAATAAATTCCTCAATCTCATATTGTTCTCTAGCTTCTGCCCCATCTCTCTTAGAAGCTGAATTTCTCAAAATGACTATTTCCACAGACTCCATTTCCTTCCATATCACCCTTTCCTTTGTGTGCTTTAGTCTCATCATCTCTCCAATCAGCTCTTCTAAAAGCACCGATGATATCTATTTAATATTTACTTCTTACCTTTCTTGATCTTAGTATCGTTTGACTCTGTTGACATTTCCTTACTTTTTTTTTTTTTTTTGAGACAGAGCCTCAAGGTATCCCCCTGGGCAGAGTGCCATGGCATCACAGCTCATAGCAACCTCCAACTCCTGGGCCCAAGCGAGTCCCCTGCCTCCACCTCCCAAGTAGCTGGGACCACAGGCACCCGCCACAACGCCGGGTCATTTCTTGGTTGCAGCCATCATTGTTGTTTGGTGGGCCCGGGCTGGGGATTCGAACCCGCCACCTTAGGTGTACGTGTCTGGCGCCTTAGCCGACCGAGCCACAGGCGCCGAGCCAACATTTCCTTACTTGAAATACCATCTCCCTTTGAGGCTTCTGATACTATGCTTTCCTGGTTCTCTCTCTCTCACCTTGTCATTCCTTCTCAGTCTCCTTCACCCAGCTGTTAAGTGGTATATTTCTTTAAGGGTCACTCAATGTCTTTTCTCATTCTATTCTCTTGCCCTAAGTGATGGCATTTAAAGCTGCAATTCTCTTATAAGTCCAAATGTGCCACAAGACCTTTGCACATGGTATTTTTTTTTATTTTTGAGACAGAGTCTTACTATGTCACTCTGGGTAGACTGCTGTGGTGTCATAGCTCACAGCAACCTCAAACTCCTGGGTTTAAGCAATTTTCTTGCCTCCACCTCCCAAGTAGCTGGGACTATAGGTGCCTGTCACAATGCCTGGCTATTTTTTTGTTGCATTGTCATTGTTGTTTAGCTGGCTCAGGCTGGGTTTGAACCCGCCAGCCTAGGTACATGTAGCTGGCACTGAAACCACTGTACTACAGGTGTCAAGCCATGTATTTTCTTAACATAATGCTCCTCCATACCCTCCCCTAACTCACCATATAATTATAATTTATTCATACTTTACCTTGAAGCTCAGATACCACCTTCTCAAAAAGCCTTGCATAACCTACTAGTTCTTTTTCTTTTCTTTTCTTTTTTTTTTTTATTGTTGGGGATTCATTGAGGGTACCAGAAACCAGTTACACTGATTGCATTTTTAGGTAAAGTCCCTCTTACAATTGTGTCTTGCCCCCAAGAGGTGTGTCACACACCAAAACCCCATCCCCTCCCTCCTTCCCTCTCTTTGCTCTTCCTTTCCTCTACCCGCCTCCCTTCTTCTCTCCCTCTCTCTTCTCTCCCCTTCCCACCACCCCCAACGATGTACTTAATTGTCCTCCTATCAAAATTGAATACATAGGATTCATGCTTCTCCATTCTTGTGATGCTTTACTAAAAATAATGTATTCACTTCCATCCAGGTTAATACAAAGGATGTAAAGTCTCCATCTTTTCTAATGGCTGAATAGTATTCCATGGTATACATATACCACAGCTTGTTAATCCATTGAGGCTGTTTCCACATTTTGGCCATTGTAAATTGAGCTGCAATAAACAGTCTAGTGCAAGTGTCCTTAAGATAAAAGGATTTTTTTTTTCCTTCTGGGTAGATGCCCAATAATGGGATTGCAGAATCAAATGGGAGGTCTAGCTTGAAGCTTGAGTTCTTTGAGGATTCTCCATAATTCTTTCCAAAAAGATTGCATTAGTCTGATGTCCCACCAGCAACATATAGGTGTTCCTTTCTTTCCACATCCATGCCAGCACCTGCAGTTTTGAGATTTCATGACGTGGGCTATTCTCGCTGGGGTTAGATGGTATCTCAGGGTGGTTTTGATTTGCATTTCTCTAACCTGCTTGTTCTTGTGGTACCTCTGTAGCTCTTTGGCAATTATAATTTATAGTTAGTTATGTGATTTGTTTAGTAACAGGCTCTTCCATTCTAAGGAAGTGTCATCATGGCAGAGACCATACCTGTTTTTCTTATTATCATTTTACCCCTAACACTTAACAAAATGCTGTGTACATAGTAGGCACATACCAAATAATTGTAGAATGAATCACTAAATTTCATATAATGTGTCTTTGAAATATCAAGATGGGAATTTCCCATTCCTGAATAAATAAATAGTTTTGGAGCCAAGAATGATGTCTGGGCTGGAGAAATTAATTTGAAACCTAATGGCATATGAGTAGTATTGGAGGCTATGTAAGAATTTTAGGTCTATGCTTGCTTATAGAGGGATAAAAGAAGGAAAAGGACAAAAAATTAGGAATGTTTGCATTTAATGAACTCAAGCAGATAGAGAATGACCTATCAAAGGAGGCTAAGAGTGACTATGTCATCCATATAATGCAGGTTTTCCTAGGCAATCCTAATTATAATATTCTGCCCTTTAGGTTAACAGATTTCACAACCACATATTTGGCTCAGAAAATATGTTATGACATCTATAAAGAAATGAAATTTCAATCTAATTTTAATAATTACCTTATTAATTACTAATTATCTAATAATAATTAGACTATACTAATAATTATTGATAAGTTTGACTTATTACCAATAACTGCAGTGAGGAATTAAGTATCTTTTAAATGTGGTTAATATATGTAATCATTTTTTTTTTGGCTTATAATCTTTTTGAACTATGCATCTAAAATTTTGCATAAATGTAAATGATATGTTTGATCTTTCCTTTTTAGCCTTTTAGCACTTTACTTATTATCTGTGAGAATGGATATGTTCTTGAAGCTCCGCCTCCAACCATGAAAGAAGAGGATGATCAGAAAGTAGTCTCCTATGAAATCAAACACATGTCCATAAAATGTTTCCATTTCTCAAGTGTCAAATCTAAAATTCTGGTATGCAATATTCTTGAAACATTATCTTCTCATATTTTCCTTTGTTTAGAATATACACTATCCTGTGTTAAATGCTGGGGAATACAAAGAAGAATAAAACATAGGCCCTGATGTCAAGGAGTTTATAATCTGGTAGGAAAGCAGCTAACTATTAGAAGCAATAGTGAATAGACAATAGACTGAAATTAAAGTGGAAAGAAAGGAATTTTAGGGCTGTGAAGAAGAAAGGACAAGTAGCCAAGGAGGTCAAAGATGGTTTCATGGGATTGACATTTAGGACTTAAAGAATAGGAGGAATTTTGAGAGGTTGAAAATGGGGAGGATGGCAACAAAGGCTGGAAGAACATCCTGAGGGAAGACAGAGTTAAGAGAGTTTCAGCATTTAAAGTTTGGACTGGTGAAAGCGAGGGACACAATTTGTGGAGGGATAGACCAACAGTGTGTTACCAGTGCATGGGCCCCCTTCAGTGCCCACTAAGACATTTCAGTTTAGACTACTGGGATCTGCTAGGAGTTTTTGAGGAGGGCATTGATGTGATGAGATCATACAAATTAGAAAGATAATTCTGAGAGGTAAATAGAAGAAAGAGGTAAAAGATGGACAACATGAATATCAGTGTAAGGGGCTTTTGCAATGTATGGTTGACAGATGATGTGGCCCTAAATCACGCTATTACTAAAGTTAGAAACATCTTCATTTGCAAACTATTTTAGTCCACCTAAATCATGGGATGAAAATTATATACTCTGAGAGAAACTGTATTGAGCTTCTCTATTAGGAAAATATGACCAAATAATTTCTATAAAACCAGGAGTGATGGGGTGGGGGTGGGGGGTAAAACCAAAATGACGGTCATTCTGATGATTTGGAAGTTTTGATGATAACATATATCTTCACAGTGAAAGTTATTTTCAAATGTTATTGTTTGTTACATCAGAGCTGTGAGTTCTTCTAGAACCCAATTTTTCTTTGACTTTATTATCTCAAAGAGGGTAAATGAATGAATATTACAGTTGTTTTTATATCTATTTAATATCTCTTTTGAAAGAGATTAATAGAAATTGAAAAGAGAGAAGAAAGAAAGAGGTTGAAGGAGAAGGAAAGGGAAGAAAGGAGGAAGCAGCTAGCAGAACAGATGGGAGACGAGGAAGAACAACTTCAGGAGGAGGAGCCTGTGGAGGAGGAGGAGGAGGAAGAGAAGCCATTACCACCAATATTCATTCCACCAACTCCCTCCCCCATCCTCTGTGGGTTTTACTCTGAGCCAGGGAAGTTCTGGGTTTCTTTGGTAAGTAATAATGCAATAATGTTTACCTCAGCCCTATTCCAATAAGTTTATAGTCATTATTTGTCACCACTGTGGGAGGCTGAGGAGGGAGAATCGCTGGAGCTCAGGAGTTCGAGACTGAGCGAAAGTGAGACCCTGACTCATGAAAAAAATGGAAAAACCCAGCCGGGCGCCACGGCGAGCGCCTGTAATCCCAGCGGCGCTACCCCCAATGCTAAGACTTCATTATTAGCCTTTAGTGATGTGGTGAGTTTTGGTGAATGGGTGTGAGTTACAGATGTTTTTATATTATCTTAACATCTCTTTTATATGTTTACTTGTGCTATTATCATTTTGGCAATCATAAATGTTCCAGGCAGGTCAACAAGGAGAAGGATCAAATATAAAAAGGCAAAGGGGTTTTCCAGGTGAGATAGTTGTTTTTTAATTTTGAAAGTAATAGCTTTCATGACAACACTATCCTGTAGACTTGTGCTTACAGCTCAATCTACAACTCTGCTGTGTGGCCATATGAAAGTCTAGGAATTTAAGTATTTTTATATGGCCTCATTGCCACCCTGATCCTGAAAAAAGAGAAAAACAAATACACGTACCAGGGACTGTCACAATATTGAGGCAATACATCCTTCAATCATGTATTTTTTACTCTTATCATGAAACATTTATAAATCTATTGCAAAGCAAGATTTCCTTTGTTATAAATTTGTTACAATTTTCAGTTCCATCCACACACACATACACACACACAAAATTTCTCATAGAAATGTATGTGGAAGATCATTACTAATTCATTACTGGTCCAGGTCTTTAGCCAGGCCAGGACACTGATTAGCCAATCTCTGTTGCTATGAGTGATAAGGAGTGACTCTTCTTTTCCTAGAAATATATCTTTTGTAGGAACTTCTAAGGAGGCAAGCAGAAAGAAGGATGGAATAGAATGTTGGAGGTACCATAGGATTCCATTTATTAGTTACTCTTTCTGTTTATCTTCTGTGTAGACTACTATTGTGCAGAGTTCAAGAGGCGAAGGGTGAAGACATGGTTCCTGCCTTCAGGAAATTTTCTCGTGAGGGAAGGAGTCACAGAAACAATTAACTGTAATGCAATGGAGTAGATTTTCAGTGTCCTGGAAACAGATGTAAAATTATTAATTATTTAACAAACATATTTAGTGCTTACATTTAGGATTGCCAAATAAATATTACATGGGACACACTTCCACTAAAAAATCATTTTTTGTTCATCTGAAATTCAAATTTCACTTAGTATCCTGTGTATTTGTTTTCTAAATATGGCAACCTACTTATTCTGTACTAGGCACTATTCTAAGTAATTTACTTAAGCAACCTATAAAATAAGTGCTATTATTATTTGTACTTTAGGTATAAAGGAACCAAGGCATGTAGATGTTAAGTGACTTAACCAAGGTCCTGTAACTAATGAGAGGTGAAACCAGGATCTGGACTCACTCAGGCACTCTGGGTCCACAGTCTGTGCTCTTCACCATTATGCTACATTGGTGAATAAGGTTAAAACATAGCTCACAAAGGTAGTGATGGAAACCCTGCTTGATCTAAAGATTTGCTAACTCTCTGACAGCAGCCAAGCAAATGCAGTGGAAAAACTGGTGTTACTCTGACATGATTGCAGTTCCCAAATCAGCACTCACACCACAGGCAAATTCTATCACACAGCCATGCTCACTTACCCAATTACTGCTTTAATTTTTTCTTCTTCACTCAAACATTTTGTACCTTCCTTCCCTTGCTCTACAATAATAACCTCATCTCACATTTCACAGAAAAAAATGAAAGCAATCAGATGGAATTTTCTTTTCTTGTCTCAATTAGTTCTAACACCCTATAGGGATCTATACACATTTTGCCTACTTTGCCTATTGTCATAATTGGAGAATGCTTCCTTGCAACTTTCCAAGGACACTGTTCCTAATGACCTCTTGACCCCATCCCTCCTCCCATTCTAAAAAATTTTACTTCTTAGATAAATAAGGTGGTCTCCCCTATCATCAACTTTTCTCTTTTTAATTCAGTTCTTAGCATGACCATGAAAACATATGCGAGTACTTAATTTTCTTTACTTCCCCTTCCCTTTTCCTGCAGAAAAACTTCTTAAACAGAGTGATCGGTAGTCACTGCTTCACTTCTTCAACCAGTGCCCTCTGCCAGGTCACCTTCTATTGGGTCTTCAACCCACTCCAGCTGGGCTTCTCTCTCCATCACTCCACTTCACCAGTGATTTCTGTATTAACAAGGTCACTGGCCACTTCTCTGTCCATTTGACCTTTCAGAAGTGTTTGATAGAATTGGTCCTCCATTCCTCTCAATATGCTTGCTTCTCTTGGGTTTCAAGACATCACACTCTCCTGGCCACTCCTTTCCAGCTTCTTTTGCTTACTTCTTATTTGTATAACCTTTGAAGTTTGAAGTACTCCACAATATGGTCTTAGGCCCCCTCTTTCTTGTTAAGTTCACTTTACCCAGCCATGTGGCTTCCAGTATCATTTATTTGCTAATGAATTTCACATATTTAACTCAAGTCCTGACCTCTCCCCTCAAGTTGATACTCATAGATCCAACTTGGTAGCTCTATTTGGCACCTCAAAATTAACATGTCTGAAACATAACTTAAATCACACCTGCCCCATGCAGACCTCTCCATCTCAGTAAATGAGACAATCATGCATCTAGTTGCTAGGCTAAAGCCTCAAGAATTATTAAGGATTCTTCTCTTTCTTTTACCTTTTGATATTCTCATATTCAAAGTATGCTTTCTTGTAAACAGCATATATATATTTTTGAATCCTATGGGGTGATCTTTGTATTTTAATACAGTATTATGTCCATTCACATTTAATATAGTTACTGATACATTGTCATTAAAATCAATCCTTTTACTAATTATTTCTGTATGTTACACCAGTTCTATATTACTTTTTCTCCTTTTTTACCTTCTATTTTGGTAGTTTGCCAATGCCTTCGAACATATTAAAAAAATTTGTTTGTTCTGGTTGTTCTCAGTGGGACAGTCCAGTTGAAATGATCTAGTCTGTCATTGTCAAAAGTGAAAACTTTGTAATTTAATTTTCAGAGATCATCATGTTGTTATCTTCTTTTTTTTATTTATTCATTTATTGTTTATAAAGATGTTCTGGTTCTTAACTTACTGCTGGTAAAAAGGGATCTCTGGTCTATAGAGAAAAAAAGCAAATTAAGTTAGAGCACTATAGCTCTTCCAGATTATCATTTGTTTTCTCACTACATGGATACATTTTTCCTAAATAGACCTTCATGGAAAATTAACAGCATTTAAGATTATCTTGGATTGGGCTCGGCGCCTGTGGCTCAATTGGCTAAGGCGCCAGCCACATACACCTAAAGTGGCGGGTTCGAATCCCCAGCCCGGGCCCACCAAACAACAATGATGGCTGCAACCAAAAAATGGCCGGGCGTTGTGGTGGGCGCCTGTGGTCCCAGCTATTTGGGAGATGGAGGCAGGAGACTCGCTTGAGCCCAGGAGTTGGAGGTTGCTATGAGCTGTGATGCAATGGCACTCTACCCAGGGGGATAGCTTGAGGCTCTGTCCCAAAAAAAAGAAAATGAAATAATGCATATTGATATTTGTTTCACTCAGTCTCCTCTATTATAAACCTGGCTAAGTGGGCGGGGCCTGTGGCTCAAAGGAGTAGGATTCCGGCCCCATATGCCAGAGGTGGCGGGTTCAAACCCAGCCATGGCCAAAAACTGCAAAAAAAAAAAAAAATACGAATAAAAATAAACCTGGCTAAGGAATTTATTTTAGAAAGCAGTGCTTAGAAAGATCACATCTCCCCTCCAGGCCAGTCTCTGTAGAGACGCAGTTACACATGGTAATTAAAATTATTAAAATTATTAAAATTATGCTGACTCTGGTTTTCCTTTTTACTTTAACTGCCAGAAGCTCGTAAGCTAAGTTAATCACAGCAACTCTGTTGAACCTTATAATTTAAAAGAGGTATATTCTCATTTTTATTGATCCTGACTTTTTATTTCATTTTTAAAACTGTATTGTGCTGTTATAATGAATAATATCCAAAGCAAGTCTTTGATAAGACTTTCTGCAAGGAACTTAAGTCAGATGGTTCAGTCATTACTTTTTATTACATTTGGTTTTTTTTTTTTTTTCTGTTTATTATGTCAAACCAAATACAAAACAGTGAGAGCCTCTCTAAAAGAAAAAGAAATTTAAAGGCCGGGCACAGTGGCTCATGCCTATAATTCTAGCACTCTGGGAGGCTGAGGTGGGTGGATTGCCTGAGCTCATGAGTTTGAGACCAGCCTGAGCCAGCATGAAACCTCATCTCTAAAAATAGATAGGCGCCGTGGCAGGTGCCTGTAGTCCCAGCTACTTGGGAGGCTGAGGCAAGAGAATCACTTGAGCCCAAGAGTTTGAGGTTGCTGTGAGCTATGATGTCACAGCACTCTACAGAGGGTAACAAAGTGAGACTCTGTCTCAAAAAATGAAAAAGAAAAAGATGTTTATTTGGGAGCAGAGCATTGCAATGAGAATATGGGTGGGTATTCAGGGAGGTAAAGAGAAACAAAGGCTTTTAAAGGGAACATGAAAAGGATTATCTTAATTGCTTTGAGATATTTATCCTTGACTATTATTAAAATATCCCTATTAAAATAACATAGGTTGGGATGGCTCCTGTGGCTCAAAGGAGTAGGGTGCCAGCCCCATATGCCAGAGGTGGTGGGTTCAAACCCAGCCCTGGCCAAAAACTGCAAAAAAAAAAAAAATAGGTTAATTATATCAAATTTTAGAATTCTTGATAGAATATAAAGATGAGTCTGTCCATAACCTTGCCAGAGATAGCCCTGGTCAATATTTTTCTGTGTTTCTTTTTTCTTTTTCTATGTATATGTAGTTTCTTTACAAGATTGGAGTCATATGCTTTATACTGTACATTACGAATCCTGGTTTGTTTGTTTTTGAATTTAACATGATTATATGGAAAGAGGACAACTATACCCTTATTTATCCCTTCTTTTGGATGTACTCAAATTCATGTATCTTCACTAGTTATTTTCTGCTGTACCAATGCTGTGATAAGCATATTACAGACACATTCTACATGCATCTGGGATTGTTTCCTAGATAAACTCCTAGAATTAAAATTATAAAATCAATAGGTAGGAAAATTTAAGGCGTCTGTGATATTTTACCAGATCATACTTTAGAAACACCCTACGAATCATTCTAAACTTCCAATTTCCCCAACTCTACATCAATAAACCCCACCAATTCTCCTGCCCCAAATTCCTCCTCTTTATCCCCGATGGCCTGTTCTCTCTCACCTGGGCTGACCTCAGAACCTCCCTGCCCTCATGTCTAAGTCTCCAGACCAGCCCTTTTCTTCTGCCTCCTCCTCCCTCTTAGTTGGGCTGATTTTACTTTAAAATTTTTTTTTGGAGACAGGGTCTCCCAATGTTGTCCAGGCTGGTCTCAAACTCCTAGACTCAAGCAATCCTCCCTCCTCAGCCTCCCAGAGTGCTAAGGTTACAGGTGTGAGCCACCCTGCCCAGCCAAATTTTTAATATGTTTGTTTTCCCTTTGTTCATGCTACCTTTCTCTCCTTTGTAAAAATGAGTACGGATCTGTTTTTTGAAATTATCTTTTATTTATAAATATTAGTTGTCTGGTTTTTGAGACTTTGGGAAAAAATAATAAGAAGTTAATTGATGACTCCATACTGAACCTCAGAGTCAAACCGTTCTACAATAGACATACTCTTATTTGACAATGTGACTGTTACTTTCCTGGCATTACTATTATTATAGCTTAATACTTTCTTGCGGCAATCATCTGATTTCTTTTCTTAATGTATTTATCTTCATTCGTTCTTTATGAGGTTTTTGTTTCTAGTCCTTATCTTAAGCATTGTTATTGTTGTTAAATTTTAATTCCTTTTTAATTCCATGAAGGCAAAAGGTGGAAACCTAATAATCACATGTATGTGTAAAAATAATAAATAAATAAATGAGTAAACAGTTGTTCATGTCACGGGATAGGGCTTTCCAAGACTGGCTAAGTGTTGCCAGCAACATTCTTTACCTCTTGTTAAAAATGTTTGTGTCCTGGGCTGTGCCTGTGGCTCAAGGAGTAGGGTGCTGGCCCCATATACCAAAAGTGGTGGGTTCAAACCCAGCCCTGGCCAAAAAAAAAGATTGTGTCCAGCCAGGCCAGTGACTGCTCACGCTTATAATCCTAGCACTCTGGGAGGCCAAGGCAGGTGGATTGCTTGAGCTCATGAGTTTGAGACCAGTGTGAGCAAAGGCGAGACCCCCACCCCCGTCTCTACTAAAAATAGAAAAACTGAGGCAAAAGGATTGCTTGAGCCCAAGAGTTGGAGGTTGCTGTGAACTGTGATGCCATAGCACTCTACCCAGAGTGACAGCTTGAGATTCTGTCTCAAAAAAAGTCTATATCCTTTATCATTACTACTGTGAAAAGAAAAGTTTGAATAGTCTGTGTCCCCGAGCAGAAAACAAGTCCACATTTAGTATGACAAAGCTTGAACATATAACTTCTTTCATCGTGGACCTGACTTTTGCCTCCTTTGCTTACAGTGTTGCCAGGGTAACCTTTAATTACTGATGGCTGAAGCCCGCATTCTTCGCCTTGGTAAAGATATCACATAAGGGCCATGTGATATCTGGCCCCAGCCTGGTATCTAGTGTCACCTCTCATTACATTTGCCCAGTGAATGTCTGCCTACACTCCAGCCAAAGCACACGATTGGTTCTCCTGAAAACTCTCTTGATCTATGACTTCATCCCTTTATTCAGATTTCCTTAACATTCTTTGTCCAAATTCTACATATACTTCAAGATCAGCTTACACCCTTCTCCAGTCTTTCTGCTCAGAATCAACTGCTTTCCTCATTAGCACCCACACGATCCTGCTTTGTCTAAAACTTCCGAAAGTATTGCCTGGCCTCCACCACACGGGACGGCGGCGGGGGGCCTTCGAGAGCAGGGACAGACCTGTGCCTATTCGCTTTTGTGTCCATCTTTGTGACTAGTGCATAGTGCAGCTCAGCAGATACCTGATAGGGGAATAAATTAGTATTAAAAGGAAGATGCGAAGCTGAAGAAGGGAAGAATGGCTGGGAAGATACAGGCTCGGTGCTCAGTTATATCCATTACAAAGGACATCACAGTATGGATTGGCACGCCCCAAAAGGTAACTTTCAAGTCATTTCTGACTATGTATATGTATATATATATACACACATATATGTAATTTCATATATATATAAAGTCATTTCTGACTATATATGTATATATATAATTTTATACATGTTAAAATTATACCGTTAGGGAGGGTCTGTGGTAGAAACGCAAGATTACAGAATAGGGTAGATGAGAATAGCAAGATTACGCTGGGGTCCTATCTTCAGTTTTTGCCAATTCTCGAACCTCAAGAAGAACTGCTTAAAGACCTATTTGCTGAGGATCCTGTAAGCCTCTTAGAAGCAGTGACAAGCATTTAGGGACATTTGTCAGACCACTGGATACTCTGGTTGGCATTTACCAACCAAGCCTGGAGATGCTCTCCGTCACTGCGGAGTTCAGGGGGTGATCTCAGTGCAAGAAAGAAGTCTACTAATTGGTTATGCAAGTGGCCTCTGGCCCAATGCCTGGGAATTTATCTTAAAAGTCCCCTCCCCCCTCCTTTTTTTGGAGACAGCATCTCACTCAGTTACCCTGGGTACAGAGTGCCCTAGCCTCATAGTTCACAGCAACCTCAAACTCCTGGGCTGAAGTGATCCCCAGAGGGGATGTAAACTCAAGAGTCCAAGTATCTTCTGGAAGCGTAAGTAGCAGCTGAACATGCTAATGGGTGAAGAATGTTCCCCATCTAAGGGAGAAGGACCCTGAAGCGTGAATGAAATTCAGCGGCAGAGAATACAGCAGTCCTCAGTTTCAGCCACCAGGTGGCACTATGAAATACAAAACCCTCAGCTACAGTACAAGGCGAACTCACTCTGGCTGATCTCCCCAAGGAGAGTTTGGCAACACCAGAAATTTGTCTGGAGGAAGACTCAGACACCACTAAGACACCTGTAACCGAAAACTTTAATTTCACCCCCTGCCTTAATTTTACACTTAAAAGTACTTCTAGAAAATGAATGATCTGCTAGGGCCGGCTTTCGAGAGTAAATGGCTACATTTTTCAAGATCTAAAAGAAAAAAAAATGTAATTAGGATTGTAAAATTAAAAAATTATAAGGAACTGAATTATTTTAAAATAAAGGACATAAATGTTCAAAACTCACCATTTGCTAATTCTTTTCTGACATTTCACTGTTTTCCGTGTTCTTGAGGTTCCATCCATTGATTGTATTTTTATGATATAAATAACACCACACAACTCAGTGCTGCTGGCGTACAGCCTTCCAGCTCCTGGGTCAGTGACGTCAAGTTGGTAACTTGATGGCTTCTTGCCTTTTGGCTAAGATCACGTGTAGAATAAGTTGGTAACTTGAAATGGACTGTGGGGGAATAGTTACACAATGGACATTGGCAAATGCTGCAAATTAGCTCTTCAGAAGGTTGGTGGTTAAACATTTACCAAACATTACTGGATGAAAAACAGAGACCACCCATACTTTATGTCAGAAGAGCGGAAAGTTTGGATTTAAAAATTTGCCTCTAGGTGGCACCTGTGGCTCAAGGAGTAAGGTGCCAGCCCCATATGCCAGAGGTGGCAGGTTCAAACCCGCCCAGGCCAAAAACTGCAACAACAACAACAACAACAACAACAAAAACATTGCCTCTAATAAATTCAGACACCTACAATTCCTCTACTAGGTATATATCCAGAAGACCAAAATCAAACTATAACAAAGATATTTGCACCAGAATGTTTATTGCAGCCCAATTCATAATTGCTAAGGCATGGAAGAAGCCCAAGTGCCCATCGACCCACGAATGGATCAATAAATTGTGGTTTATGTACACCATGGAATATTATGAAGCCTTAAAGAAAGATGGAGACTTTACCTCCGTCATGTTTACCTGGATGGAGCTGGAACATATTCTTCTTAGCAAAGTATCCAATGTACTCAGCCCTACTATGAAACTAATTTATAGCTTTCATATGAAAGCTATAACCCAATTATAGCTCAAGAATATGGGGAAAGGGGAGAGGCAGAGGAGGAGAGGAGGGAGGATGAGTGGAGGGAGGGTAAGTGGTGGGACTACACCTATCGTGCATCTTACAAGGGTACATATGAAATTTCTTAGGTGTAGAATATAAATGTCTTAACACA